>CM068367.1:643957920-644263624 GCA_034769895.1 Magicicada septendecula
TTCTTAAAAATAAATAGCTGTTGCCCACAACTTCGTTCGCGTGGTCTTCAATTTAATGCGATAATATATTTAGAACAGAATCTATTCTATTGGGTTGCCATAGTAACCAGATCTAATAGTATTTTAAGACCGCAAAGGACCCCCCAGAGGATCGTATCGAGAAAAACACCTGTCCTATGTTGGTTCTCCCGTTGCGTAAAATATTTGTGCCAAGTTTGGTTGAAATCGGTCCAATGGTTTAGGTGGAGACGTGGTAGACCCCAAAGGATCCCCCAAAGGATCGTATCGAAAAAACACTTGTCCTATGTTGGTTCTTCCTTTGCGTAAAATATTTGTGCCAAGTTTGGTTGAAATCGGTCCAGTGGTTTAGGAGGTGATGTGGAAGACCCAAAGAACCCCCAAAAGGACCCCATCGGAAAAACACCTATCGTATGTTGGTTCTCCCGTTGCGTAAAATATTTGTGCCAAGTTTGGTTGAAATCGGTACAGTGGTTTAGGAGGAGATGTGGAAGAAACCTTCGCGGACGTGCGCACAACAACTCGCCGAAGTTTCATCGCAATCGGATGAATGGTATAGGAACGCATACGGGACAAACTAAGAAACATTCATTTTTATATATAAGATGTAAACTATACCACTTACTTGACATAAACCGTGATAGCTAAGCTAATGTACAACATATATGTATTAATTATACACATAAATTTTCCTCGATAGACACTCTATCTATTGGCGAAAACTTGAATAAACTCCGTTCAGTATTTCTGAGATTAGCGATTTCAAACACAAAGAGAAAATGGACCGACATTACTTTATACTATGTACAGATTTACATTAAAATGAAAAAGTTATAATTTTATTGCCTGGCAACAAAATTATTTTATTTTTACTTCCATATTCCTTAAGGAATGGAAATATGGTGATGGCAAAAAAAATCGTGTTCGAGATTACTGCAGATTCTGATTGTACTACACTCAAAACATGAAAAAATATCGGTATGGAGAATCATACATGACATCCATATTCTAAGATTTATTTTTAAAATCATTTTCGAAATGAAATATTACCATAGAAACTACTTCTTTCTACTTACTGCTTCAGCCTTAACCACAGTACTGTGGTCACTAACATATACCACCTCATGTTATCGCACTCGATTTTCACTGATGATGGAAGTCAATGGCATTGCCGAAACGTCTGGTTTTGTAGAAAACATTGGACTACGGCCAAATATCCCGGGAAGGAATTTTAACAAAAACTACTTCTTTGTTGCCGATAACGTTGTACACATATATATATAAATATGCATAAAATTAATGGCTTGTATAAGTTAATGATTGATCTCCATTAAGTAGTGCTCAAGTTTCCAAAGTTTTAATATTATGATGTCCGTAATTAAAACATCAGAGCAGGTTTAGTGTGTATGAGGGTTCACCGTGGACAAAAATTTTCATTATTTCCTATTGAGCGTTGCTTAGAATAAATCTGCGAATCTACAGTGTACGTTTCACAGAACAAACACGCGGAAAAGAAGGAGCGCTCCGAAGTCACTCATGGACCCTCAGCATCTTGCAGATGGTTCATTCCCTAAAGACGAAAAGTCTGTCTATGAATTGTTCCTCTGTAAGCACGTGCAGTTACACTGTCCAGCGATCCACAGGAAGCAAATCGCTATCCACGCTGGACACTTTTTCGGCTTGCATGCGTTATGTTGGTATGGGTTCGGCACTTTCCATTCAAAAACCGTGCAAATGTAAGAAAATAAACGTGAATGAGGCCAGAAATAACGCGAATTGTGTGTGTGTGTGTGTGTGTGTGTGTGTGTGTGTGTGTGTGTGTGTGTGTGTGTGTGTGTGTGTGTGTGTGTGTGTGTGTGTGTGTGTGTGTGTGTCTTCCCTGCCTTTTTATTGCGGTAGTGATAATAATAAAATGGAAACGTAAACAGTACATAACTGAGATATGCTTGCCTGCCACGCACGATATATTTTCTCTTATACATGACTAGCAGAATACCCTTGCTTCGCTACGGAGTTTCACGTTATACGTAATGAAAATGTTAGTTTAATTAATAAAGTTTAATTAAAGTAGGCTTCTTAAAAATAAATAGCTGTTGCCCACAACTTCGTTCGCGTGGTCTTCAATTTAATGCGATAATATATTTAGAACAGAATCTATTCTATTGGGTTGCCATAGTAACCAGATCTAATAGTATTTTAAGACCGCAAAGGACCCCCCAGAGGATCGTATCGAGAAAAACACCTGTCCTATGTTGGTTCTCCCGTTGCGTAAAATATTTGTGCCAAGTTTGGTTGAAATCGGTCCAATGGTTTAGGTGGAGACGTGGTAGACCCCAAAGGATCCCCCAAAGGATCGTATCGAAAAAACACTTGTCCTATGTTGGTTCTTCCTTTGCGTAAAATATTTGTGCCAAGTTTGGTTGAAATCGGTCCAGTGTTTTAGGAGGTGATGTGGAAGACCCAAAGAACCCCCAAAAGGACCCCATCGGAAAAACACCTATCCTATGTTGGTTCTCCCGTTGCGTAAAATATTTGTGCCAAGTTTGGTTGAAATCGGTACAGTGGTTTAGGAGGAGATGTGGAAGAAACCTTCGCGGACGTGCGCACAACAACTCGCCGAAGTTTCATCGCAATCGGATGAATGGTATAGGAACGCATACGGGACAAACAAAGAAACATTAATTTTTATATATAAGATGTAAACTATACCACTTACTTGACATAAACCGTGATAGCTAAGCTAATGTACAACATATATGTATTAATTATACACATAAATTTTCCTCGATAGACACTCTATCTATTGGCGAAAACTTGAATAAAATCCGTTCAGTATTTCTGAGATTAGCGATTTCAAACACAAAGAGAAAATGGACCGACATTACTTTATACTATGTACAGATTTACATTAAAATGAAAAAGTTATAATTTTATTGCCTGGCAACAAAATTATTTTATTTTTACTTCCATATTCCTTAAGGAATGGAAATATGGTGATGGCAAAAAAAATCGTGTTCGAGATTACTGCAGATTCTGATTGTACTACACTCAAAACATGAAAAAATATCGGTATGGAGAATCATACATGACTTCCATATTCTAAGATTTATTTTTAAAATCATTTTCGAAATGAAATATTACCATAGAAACTACTTCTTTCTACTTACTGCTTCAGCCTTAACCACAGTACTGTGGTCACTAACATATACCACCTCATGTTATCGCACTCGATTTTCACTGATGATGGAAGTCAATGGCATTGCCGAAACGTCTGGTTTTGTAGAAAACATTGGACTACGGCCAAATATCCCGGGGAGGAATTTTAACAAAAACTACTTCTTTGTTGCCGATAACGTTGTACACATATATATAAAAAATATGCATAAAATTAATGGCTTGTATAAGTTAATGATTGTTCTCCATTAAGTAGTGCTCAAGTTTCCAAAGTTTTAATATTATGATGTCCGTAATTAAAACATCAGAGCAGGTTTAGTGTGTATGAGGGTTCACCGTGGACAAAAATTTTCATTATTTCCTATTGAGCGTTGCTTAGAATAAATCTGCGAATCTACAGTGTACGTTTCACAGAACAAACACGCGGAAAAGAAGGAGCGCTCCGAAGTCACTCATGGACCCTCAGCATCTTGCAGATGGTTCATTCCCTAAAGACGAAAAGTCTGTCTATGAATTGTTCCTCTGTAAACACGTGCAGTTACACTGCCCAGCGATCCACAGGAAGCAAATCGCTATCCACGCTGGACACTTTTTCGGCTTGCATGCGTTATGTTGGTATGGGTTCGGCACTTTCCATTCAAAAACCGTGCAAATGTAAGAAAATAAACGTGAATGAGGCCAGAAATAACGCGAATTGTGTGTGTGTGTGTGTGTGTGTGTGTGTGTGTGTGTGTGTGTGTGTGTGTGTGTGTGTGTGTGTGTGTGTGTGTGTGTGTGTGTGTGTGTGTGTGTGTGTGTGTGTGTGTGTGTGTGTGTGTGTGTGTGTGTGTGTGTGTGTGTGTGTGTGTCTTCCCTGCCTTTTTATTGCGGTAGTGATAATAACAAAATGGAAGCGTAAACAGTACATAACTGAGATATGCTTGCCTGCCACGCACGATATATTTTCTCTTATACATGACTAGCAGAATACTCGTGCTTCGCTACGGAGTTTCACGTTGTACGTAATGAAAATGTTAGTTTAATTAATAAAGTTTAATTAAAGTAGGCTTCTTAAAAATAAATAGCTGTTGCCCACAACTTCGTTCGCGTGGTCTTCAATTTAATGCGATAATATATTTAGAACAGAATCTATTCTATTGGGTTGCCATAGTAACCAGATCTAATAGTATTTTAAGACCGCAAAGGACCCCCCAGAGGATCGTATGGAAAAAAACACCTGTCCTATGTCGGTTCTCCCTTTGCGAAAAATATTTGTGCCAAGCTTGGTTGAAATCGGTCCAGTGGTTTAGGAGGCGATGTGGAAGACCCAAAGATCCCCCAAAAGGACCCCATCGAAAAAACACCTATCCTATGTTGGTTCTCCCGTTGCGTAAAATATTTGTGCCAAGTTTGGTTGAAATCGGTACAGTGGTTTAGGAGGAGATGTGGAAGAAACCTTCGCGGACGTGCGCACAACAACTCGCCGAAGTTTCATCGCAATCGGATGAATGGTATAGGAACGCATACGGGACAAACAAAGAAACATTAATTTTTATATATAAGATGTAAACTATACCACTTACTTGACATAAACCGTGATAGCTAAGCTAATGTACAACATATATATATATTAATTATACACATAAATGTTCCTGGATAGACACTCTATCTATTGGCGAAAACTTGAATAAAATCCGTTCAGTACTTCCTGAGATTAGCGATTTCAAACACAGAGAGAAAACGGACCGACATTACTTTATACTATGTACAGATTTACATTAAAATGAAAAAATTATAATTTTATTGCCTGGCAACAAAATTATTTTATTTTTACTTCCATATTCCTTAAGGAATCGAAGTATGGTGATGGCAAAAAAAATCGTGTTCGAGATTATTGCAGATTCTGATTGTACTACACTCAAAACATGAAAAAATATCGGTATGGAGAACCATACACGAATTCCATATTCTAAGATTTATTTTTAAAATCTTTTTCGAAATGAAATATTACCTTAGAAACTACTTCTTTCTACTTACTGCTTCAGCCTTAACCACAGTACTGTGGTCACTAACATATACCACCTCACGTTATCGCACTCGATTTTCACTGATGATGGAAGTCAATGGCATTGCCGAAACGTCTGGTTTTGTAGAAAACATTGGACTACGGCCAAATATCCCGGGAAGGAATTTTAACAAAAACGACTTCTTTGTTGCCGATAACGTTGTACACATATATATAAAAAATATGCATAAAATTAATGGCTTGTATAAGTTAATGATTGATCTCCATTAAGTAGTGCTCAAGTTTCCAAAGTTTTAATATTATGATGTCCGTAATTAAAACATCAGAGCAGGTTTAGTGTGTATGAGGGTTCACCGTGGACAAAAATTTTCAACATTTCCTATTGAGCGTTGCTTAGAATAAATCCGCGAATCTACAGTGCACGTTTCACAGAACAAACACGCGGAAAAGAAGGAGCGCTCCGAAGTCACTCATGGACCCTCAGCATCTTGCAGAGGGTTCATTCCCTAAAGACGAAAAGTCTGTCTATGAATCGTTCCTCTCTAAACATGTGCAGTTACACTGCCCAGCGATCCACAGGAAGCAAATCGCTATCCACGCTGGACACTTTTTCGGCTTGCATGCGTTATGTTGGTATGGGTTCGGCACTTTCCATTTAAAAACCGTGAAAATGTAAGAAAATAAACGTGAATGAGGCCAGAAATAACGCGAATTGTGTGTGTGTGTGTCTTCCCTGCCTTTTTATTGCGGTAGTGATAATAATAAAATGGAAACGTAAACAGTACATAACTGAGATATGCTTGCCTGCCACGCACGATATATTTTCTCTTATACATGACTAGCAGAATACCCGTGCTTCGCTACGGAGTTTCACGTTATACGTAATGAAAATGTTAGTTTAATTAATAAAGTTTAATTAAAGAAGGCTTCTTAAAAATAAGTAGCTGTTGCCCACAACTTCGTTCGCGTGGTCTTCAATTTAATGCGATAATATATTTAGAACAGAATCTATTCTATTGGGTTGCCATAGTAACCAGATCTAATAGTATTTTAAGGCCGCAAAGGACCCCCCAGAGGATCGTATCGAGAAAAACTCCTGTCCTATGTTGGTTCTCCCGTTGCGTAAAATATTTGGGCCAAGTTTGGTTGAAATCGGTCCAATGGTTTAGGTGGAGACGTGGAAGACCCCAAAGGATCCCCCAATGGACCGTATCGAAAAAACACTTGTCCTATGTTGGTTCTCCCTTTGCGTAAAATATTTGTGCCAAGTTTGGTTGAAATCGGTCCAGTGGTTTAGGTGGAGACGTGGAAGACCCCAAAGGATCCCCCAATGGATCGTATCGAAAAAACACTTGTCCTATGTTGGTTCTCCCTTTGCGTAAAATATTTGTGCCAAGTTTGGTTGAAATCGGTACATTGGTTTAGGAGGAGATGTGGAAGAAACCTTCGCGGACGTGCGCACAACAACTCCCCGAAGTTTCATCGCAATCGGATGAATGGTATAGGAACGCATACGGGCCAAACAAAGAAACATTAATTTTTATAAATAAGATGTAAACTATACCACTTACTTGACATAAACCGTGATAGCTAAGCTAATGTACAACATATATATATTAATTATACACATAAATGTTCCTGGATAGACACTCTATCTATTGGCGAAAACTTGAATAAAATCCGTTCAGTACTTCCTGAGATTAGCGATTTCAAACACAGAGAGAAAACGGACCGACATTACTTTATACTATGTACAGATTTACATTAAAATGAAAAAATTATAATTTTATTGCCTGGCAACAAAATTATTTTATTTTTACTTCCATATTCCTTAAGGAATCGAAGTATGGTGATGGCAAAAAAAATCGTGTTCGAGATTATTGCAGATTCTGATTGTACTACACTCAAAACATGAAAAAATATCGGTATGGAGAACCATACACGACTTCCATATTCTAAGATTTATTTTTAAAATCTTTTTCGAAATGAAATATTACCTTAGAAACTACTTCTTTCTACTTACTGCTTCAGCCTTAACCACAGTACTGTGGTCACTAACATATACCACCTCACGTTATCGCACTCGATTTTCACTGATGATGGAAGTCAATGGCATTGCCGAAACGTCTGGTTTTGTAGAAAACATTGGACTACGGCCAAATATCCCGGGAAGGAATTTTAACAAAAACGACTTCTTTGTTGCCGATAACGTTGTACACATATATATAAAAAATATGCATAAAATTAATGGCTTGTATAAGTTAATGATTGATCTCCATTAAGTAGTGCTCAAGTTTCCAAAGTTTTAATATTATGATGTCCGTAATTAAAACATCAGAGCAGGTTTAGTGTGTATGAGGGTTCACCGTGGACAAAAATTTTCAACATTTCCTATTGAGCGTTGCTTAGAATAAATCCGCGAATCTACAGTGCACGTTTCACAGAACAAACACGCGGAAAAGAAGGAGCGCTCCGAAGTCACTCATGGACCCTCAGCATCTTGCAGAGGGTTCATTCCCTAAAGACGAAAAGTCTGTCTATGAATCGTTCCTCTCTAAACATGTGCAGTTACACTGCCCAGCGATCCACAGGAAGCAAATCGCTATCCACGCTGGACACTTTTTCGGCTTGCATGCGTTATGTTGGTATGGGTTCGGCACTTTCCATTTAAAAACCGTGCAAATGTAAGAAAATAAACGTGAATGAGGCCAGAAATAACGCGAATTGTGTGTGTGTGTGTCTTCCCTGCTTTTTTATTGCGGTAGTGATAATAATAAAATGGAAACGTAAACAGTACATAACTGAGATATGCTTGCCTGCCACGCACGATATATTTTCTCTTATACATGACTAGCAGAATACCCGTGCTTCTCTACGGAGTTTCACGTTATACGTAATGAAAATGTTAGTTTAATTAATAAAGTTTAATTAAAGTAGGCTTCTTAAAAATAAATATCTGTTGCCCACAACTTCGTTCGCGTGGTCTTCAATTTAATGCGATAGTATATTTAGAACAGAATCTATTCTATTGGGTTGCCATAGTAACCAGATCTAATAGTATTTTAAGACCGCAAAGGACCCCCCAGAGGATCGTATCGAGAAAAACACCTGTCCTATGTTGGTTCTCCCGTTGCGTAAAATATTTGTGCCAAGTTTGGTTGAAATCGGTCCAATGGTTTAGGTGGAGACGTGGAAGACCCCAAAGGATCCCCCAAAGGATCGTATCGAAAAAACACTTGTCCTATGTTGGTTCTCCCTTTGCGTAAAATATTTGTGCCAAGATTGGTTGAAATCGGTACAGTGGTTTAGGAGGAGATGTGGAAGAAACCTTCGCGGACGTGCGCACAACAACTCGCCGAAGTTTCATCGCAATCGGATGAATGGTATAGGAACGCATACGGGACAAACTAAGAAACATTCATTTTTATATATAAGATGTAAACTATACCACTTACTTGACATAAACCGTGATAGCTAAGCTAATGTACAACATATATGTATTAATTATACACATAAATTTTCCTCGATAGACACTCTATCTATTGGCGAAAACTTGAATAAAATCCGTTCAGTACTTCCTGAGATTAGCGATTTCAAACACAAAGAGAAAATGGACCGACATTACTTTATACTATGTACAGATTTACATTAAAATGAAAAAGTTATAATTTTATTGCCTGGCAACAAAATTATTTTATTTTTACTTCCATATTCCTTAAGGAATCGAAGTATGGTGATGGCAAAAAAAATCGTGTTCGAGATTACTGCAGATTCTGATTGTACTACACTCAAAACATGAAAAAATATCGGTATGGAGAATCATACATGACTTCCATATTCTAAGATTTATTTTTAAAATCATTTTCGAAATGAAATATTACCATAGAAACTACTTCTTTCTACTTACTGCTTCAGCCTTAACCACAGTACTGTGGTCACTAACATATACCACCTCACGTTACGCACTCGATTTTCACTGATGATGGAAGTCAATGGCATTGCCGAAACGTCTAGTTTTGTAGACAACATTGGACTACGGCCAAATATCCCGGGGAGGAATTTTAACAAAAACTACATCTTTGTTGCCGATAACGTTGTACACATATATATAAAAAATATGCATAAAATTAATGGCTTGTATAAGTTAATGATTGTTCTCCATTAAGTAGTGCTCAAGTTTCCAAAGTTTTAATATTATGATGTCCGTAATTAAAACATCAGAGTAGGTTTAGTGTGTATGAGGGTTCACCGTGGACAAAAATTTTCATTATTTCCTATTGAGCGTTGCTTAGAATAAATCTGCGAATCTACAGTGTACGTTTCACAGAACAAACACGCGGAAAAGAAGGAGCGCTCCGAAGTCACTCATGGACCCTCAGCATCTTGCAGATGGTTCATTCCCTAAAGACGAAAAGTCTGTCTATGAATTGTTCCTCTGTAAGCACGTGCAGTTACACTGCCCAGCGATCCACAGGAAGCAAATCGCTATCCACGCTGGACACTTTTTCGGCTTGCATGCGTTATGTTGGTATGGGTTCGGCACTTTCCATTCAAAAACCGTGCAAATGTAAGAAAATAAACGTGAATGAGGCCAGAAATAACGCGAATTGTGTGTGTGTGTGTGTGTGTGTGTGTGTGTGTGTGTGTGTGTGTGTGTGTGTGTGTGTGTGTGTGTGTGTGTGTGTGTGTGTGTGTGTGTGTGTGTGTGTGTGTGTGTGTGTGTGTGTGTGTGTGTGTGTGTGTGTGTGTGTGTGTGTGTGTGTGTGTGTCTTCCCTGCCTTTTTATTGCGGTAGTGATAATAATAAAATGGAAACGTAAACAGTACATAACTGAGATATGCTTGCCTGCCACGCACGATATATTTTCTCTTATACATGACTAGCAGAATACCCGTGCTTCGCTACGGAGTTTCACGTTATACGTAATGAAAATGTTAGTTTAATTAATAAAGTTTAATTAAAGTAGGCTTCTTAAAAATAAATAGCTGTTGCCCACAACTTCGTTCGCGTGGTCTTCAATTTAATGCGATAATATATTTAGAACAGAATCTATTCTATTGGGTTGCCATAGTAACCAGATCTAATAGTATTTTAAGACCGCAAAGGACCCCCCAGAGGATCGTATCGAGAAAAACACCTGTCCTATGTTGGTTCTCCCGTTGCGTAAAATATTTGTGCCAAGTTTGGTTGAAATCGGTCCAATGGTTTAGGTGGAGACGTGGAAGACCCCAAAGGATCCCCCAAAGGATCGTATCGAAAAAACACTTGTCCTATGTTGGTTCTCCCTTTGCGTAAAATATTTGTGCCAAGTTTGGTTGAAATCGGTCCAGTGGTTTAGGTGGTGATGTGGAAGACCCAAAGAACCCCCAAAAGGACCCCATCGGAAAAACACCTATCCTATGTTGGTTCTCCCGTTGCGTAAAATATTTGTGCCAAGTTTGGTTGAAATCGGTACAGTGGTTTAGGAGGAGATGTGGAAGAAACCTTCGCGGACGTGCGCACAACAACTCGCCGAAGTTTCATCGCAATCGGATGAATGGTATAGGAACGCATACGGGACAAACTAAGAAACATTCATTTTTATATATAAGATGTAAACTATACCACTTACTTGACATAAACCGTGATAGCTAAGCTAATGTACAACATATATGTATTAATTATACACATAAATTTTCCTCGATAGACACTCTATCTATTGGCGAAAACTTGAATAAAATCCGTTCAGTACTTCCTGAGATTAGCGATTTCAAACACAAAGAGAAAATGGACCGACATTACTTTATACTATGTACAGATTTACATTAAAATGAAAAAGTTATAATTTTATTGCCTGGCAACAAAATTATTTTATTTTTACTTCCATATTCCTTTAGGAATGGAAGTATGGTGATGGCAAAAAAAATCGTGTTCGAGATTACTGCAGATTCTGATTGTACTACACTCAAAACATGAAAAAATATCGGTATGGAGAATCATACATGACTTCCATATTCTAAGATTTATTTTTAAAATCATTTTCGAAATGAAATATTACCATAGAAACTACTTCTTTCTACTTACTGCTTCAGCCTTAACCACAGTACTGTGGTCACTAACATATACCACCTCACGTTATCGCACTCGATTTTCACTGATGATGGAAGTCAATGGCATTGCCGAAACGTCTGGTTTTGTAGAAAACATTGGACTACGGCCAAATATCCCGGGGAGGAATTTTAACAAAAACTACTTCTTTGTTGCCTATAACGTTGTACACATATATATAAAAAATATGCATAAAATTAATGGCTTGAATAAGTTAATGATTGTTCTCCATTAAGTAGTGCTCAAGTTTCCAAAGTTTTAATATTATGATGTCCGTAATTAAAACATCAGAGCAGGTTTAGTGTGTATGAGGGTTCACCGTGGACAAAAATTTTCATTATTTCCTATTGAGCGTTGCTTAGAATAAATCTGCGAATCTACAGTGTACGTTTCACAGAACAAACACGCGGAAAAGAAGGAGCGCTCCGAAGTCACTCATGGACCCTCAGCATCTTGCAGATGGTTCATTCCCTAAAGACGAAAAGTCTGTCTATGAATTGTTCCTCTGTAAACACGTGCAGTTACACTGCCCAGCGATCCACAGGAAGCAAATCGCTATCCACGCTGGACACTTTTTCGGCTTGCATGCGTTATGTTGGTATGGGTTCGGCACTTTTTTCCATTCAAAAACCGTGCAAATGTAAGAAAATAAACGTGAATGAGGCCAGAAATAACGCGAATTGTGTGTGTGTGTGTGTGTGTGTGTGTGTGTGTGTGTGTGTGTGTGTGTGTGTGTGTGTGTGTGTGTGTGTGTGTGTGTGTGTGTGTGTGTGTGTGTGTGTTTGTGTGTGTGTGTCTTCCCTGCCTTTTTATTGCGGTAGTGATAATAATAAAATGGAAACGTAAACAGTACATAACTGAGATATGCTTGCCTGCCACGCACGATATATTTTCTCTTATACATGACTAGCAGAATACTCGTGCTTCGCTACGGAGTTTCACGTTGTACGTAATGAAAATGTTAGTTTAATTAATAAAGTATAATTAAAGTAGGCTTCTTAAAAATAAATAGCAGTTGCCCACAACTTCGTTCGCGTGGTCTTCAATTTAATGCGATAATATATTTAGAACAGAATCTATTCTATTGGGTTGCCATAGTAACCAGATCTAATAGTATTTTAAGACCGCAAAGGACCCCCCAGAGGATCGTATGGAAAAAAACACCTGTCCTATGTCGGTTCTCCCTTTGCGTAAAATATTTGTGCCAAGCTTGGTTGAAATCGGTCCAGTGGTTTAGGAGGCGATGTGGAAGACCCAAAGATCCCCCAAAAGGACCCCATCGAAAAAACACCTATCCTATGTTGGTTCTCCCGTTGCGTAAAATATTTGTGCCAAGTTTGGTTGAAATCGGTACAGTGGTTTAGGAGGAGATGTGGAAGAAACCTTCGCGGACGTGCGCACAACAACTCGCCGAAGTTTCATCGCAATCGGATGAATGGTATAGGAACGCATACGGGACAAACAAAGAAACATTAATTTTTATATATAAGATGTAAACTATACCACTTACTTGACATAAACCGTGATAGCTAAGCTAATGTACAACATATATATATATTAATTATACACATAAATGTTCCTGGATAGACACTCTATCTATTGGCGAAAACTTGAATAAAATCCGTTCAGTACTTCCTGAGATTAGCGATTTCAAACACAGAGAGAAAACGGACCGACATTACTTTATACTATGTACAGATTTACATTAAAATGAAAAAATTATAATTTTATTGCCTGGCAACAAAATTATTTTATTTTTACTTCCATATTCCTTAAGGAATCGAAGTATGGTGATGGCAAAAAAAATCGTGTTCGAGATTATTGCAGATTCTGATTGTACTACACTCAAAACATGAAAAAATATCGGTATGGAGAACCATACACGACTTCCATATTCTAAGATTTATTTTTAAAATCTTTTTCGAAATGAAATATTACCATAGAAACTACTTCTTTCTACTTACTGCTTCAGCCTTAACCACAGTACTGTGGTCACTAACATATACCACCTCACGTTATCGCACTCGATTTTCACTGATGATGGAAGTCAATGGCATTGCCGAAACGTCTGGTTTTGTAGAAAACATTGGACTACGGCCAAATATCCCGGGAAGGAATTTTAACAAAAACTACTTCTTTGTTGCCGATAACGTTGTACACATATATATAAAAAATATGCATAAAATTAATGGCTTGTATAAGTTAATGATTGATCTCCATTAAGTAGTGCTCAAGTTTCCAAAGTTTTAATATTATGATGTCCGTAATTAAAACATCAGAGCAGGTTTAGTGTGTATGAGGGTTCACCGTGGACAAAAATTTTCAACATTTCCTATTGAGCGTTGCTTAGAATAAATCTGCGAATCTACAGTGTACGTTTCACAGAACAAACACGCGGAAAAGAAGGAGCGCTCCGAAGTCACTCATGGACCCTCAGCATCTTGCAGAGGGTTCATTCCCTAAAGACGAAAAGTCTGTCTATGAATCGTTCCTCTCTAAACATGTGCAGTTACACTGCCCAGCGATCCACAGGAAGCAAATCGCTATCCACGCTGGACACTTTTTCGGCTTGCATGCGTTATGTTGGTATGGGTTCGGCACTTTCCATTTAAAAACCGTGCAAATGTAAGAAAATAAACGTGAATGAGGCCAGAAATAACGCGAATTGTGTGTGTGTGTGTCTTCCCTGCTTTTTTATTGCGGTAGTGATAATAATAAAATGGAAACGTAAACAGTACATAACTGAGATATGCTTGCCTGCCACGCACGATATATTTTCTCTTATACATGACTAGCAGAATACCCGTGCTTCTCTACGGAGTTTCACGTTATACGTAATGAAAATGTTAGTTTAATTAATAAAGTTTAATTAAAGTAGGCTTCTTAAAAATAAATATCTGTTGCCCACAACTTCGTTCGCGTGGTCTTCAATTTAATGCGATAATATATTTAGAACAGAATCTATTCTATTGGGTTGCCATAGTAACCAGATCTAATAGTATTTTAAGACCGCAAAGGACCCCCCAGAGGATCGTATCGAGAAAAACACCTGTCCTATGTTGGTTCTCCCGTTGCGTAAAATATTTGTGCCAAGTTTGGTTGAAATCGGTCCAATGGTTTAGGTGGAGACGTGGAAGACCCCAAAGGATCCCCCAAAGGATCGTATCGAAAAAACACTTGTCCTATGTTGGTTCTCCCTTTGCGTAAAATATTTGTGCCAAGATTGGTTGAAATCGGTACAGTGGTTTAGGAGGAGATGTGGAAGAAACCTTCGCGGACGTGCGCACAACAACTCGCCGAAGTTTCATCGCAATCGGATGAATGGTATAGGAACGCATACGGGACAAACTAAGAAACATTCATTTTTATATATAAGATGTAAACTATACCACTTACTTGACATAAACCGTGATAGCTAAGCTAATGTACAACATATATGTATTAATTATACACATAAATTTTCCTCGATAGACACTCTATCTATTGGCGAAAACTTGAATAAAATCCGTTCAGTACTTCCTGAGATTAGCGATTTCAAACACAAAGAGAAAATGGACCGACATTACTTTATACTATGTACAGATTTACATTAAAATGAAAAAGTTATAATTTTATTGCCTGGCAACAAAATTATTTTATTTTTACTTCCATATTCCTTAAGGAATCGAAGTATGGTGATGGCAAAAAAAATCGTGTTCGAGATTACTGCAGATTCTGATTGTACTACACTCAAAACATGAAAAAATATCGGTATGGAGAATCATACATGACTTCCATATTCTAAGATTTATTTTTAAAATCATTTTCGAAATGAAATATTACCATAGAAACTACTTCTTTCTACTTACTGCTTCAGCCTTAACCACAGTACTGTGGTCACTAACATATACCACCTCACGTTACGCACTCGATTTTCACTGATGATGGAAGTCAATGGCATTGCCGAAACGTCTAGTTTTGTAGACAACATTGGACTACGGCCAAATATCCCGGGGAGGAATTTTAACAAAAACTACATCTTTGTTGCCGATAACGTTGTACACATATATATAAAAAATATGCATAAAATTAATGGCTTGTATAAGTTAATGATTGTTCTCCATTAAGTAGTGCTCAAGTTTCCAAAGTTTTAATATTATGATGTCCGTAATTAAAACATCAGAGTAGGTTTAGTGTGTATGAGGGTTCACCGTGGACAAAAATTTTCATTATTTCCTATTGAGCGTTGCTTAGAATAAATCTGCGAATCTACAGTGTACGTTTCACAGAACAAACACGCGGAAAAGAAGGAGCGCTCCGAAGTCACTCATGGACCCTCAGCATCTTGCAGATGGTTCATTCCCTAAAGACGAAAAGTCTGTCTATGAATTGTTCCTCTGTAAGCACGTGCAGTTACACTGCCCAGCGATCCACAGGAAGCAAATCGCTATCCACGCTGGACACTTTTTCGGCTTGCATGCGTTATGTTGGTATGGGTTCGGCACTTTCCATTCAAAAACCGTGCAAATGTAAGAAAATAAACGTGAATGAGGCCAGAAATAACGCGAATTGTGTGTGTGTGTGTGTGTGTGTGTGTGTGTGTGTGTGTGTGTGTGTGTGTGTGTGTGTGTGTGTGTGTGTGTGTGTGTGTGTGTGTGTGTGTGTGTGTGTGTGTGTGTGTGTGTGTGTGTGTGTGTGTGTGTGTGTGTGTGTGTGTCTTCCCTGCCTTTTTATTGCGGTAGTGATAATAATAAAATGGAAACGTAAACAGTACATAACTGAGATATGCTTGCCTGCCACGCACGATATATTTTCTCTTATACATGACTAGCAGAATACCCGTGCTTCGCTACGGAGTTTCACGTTATACGTAATGAAAATGTTAGTTTAATTAATAAAGTTTAATTAAAGTAGGCTTCTTAAAAATAAATAGCTGTTGCCCACAACTTCGTTCGCGTGGTCTTCAATTTAATGCGATAATATATTTAGAACAGAATCTATTCTATTGGGTTGCCATAGTAACCAGATCTAATAGTATTTTAAGACCGCAAAGGACCCCCCAGAGGATCGTATCGAGAAAAACACCTGTCCTATGTTGGTTCTCCCGTTGCGTAAAATATTTGTGCCAAGTTTGGTTGAAATCGGTCCAATGGTTTAGGTGGAGACGTGGAAGACCCCAAAGGATCCCCCAAAGGATCGTATCGAAAAAACACTTGTCCTATGTTGGTTCTCCCTTTGCGTAAAATATTTGTGCCAAGTTTGGTTGAAATCGGTCCAGTGGTTTAGGTGGTGATGTGGAAGACCCAAAGAACCCCCAAAAGGACCCCATCGGAAAAACACCTATCCTATGTTGGTTCTCCCGTTGCGTAAAATATTTGTGCCAAGTTTGGTTGAAATCGGTACAGTGGTTTAGGAGGAGATGTGGAAGAAACCTTCGCGGACGTGCGCACAACAACTCGCCGAAGTTTCATCGCAATCGGATGAATGGTATAGGAACGCATACGGGACAAACTAAGAAACATTCATTTTTATATATAAGATGTAAACTATACCACTTACTTGACATAAACCGTGATAGCTAAGCTAATGTACAACATATATGTATTAATTATACACATAAATTTTCCTCGATAGACACTCTATCTATTGGCGAAAACTTGAATAAAATCCGTTCAGTACTTCCTGAGATTAGCGATTTCAAACACAAAGAGAAAATGGACCGACATTACTTTATACTATGTACAGATTTACATTAAAATGAAAAAGTTATAATTTTATTGCCTGGCAACAAAATTATTTTATTTTTACTTCCATATTCCTTTAGGAATGGAAGTATGGTGATGGCAAAAAAAATCGTGTTCGAGATTACTGCAGATTCTGATTGTACTACACTCAAAACATGAAAAAATATCGGTATGGAGAATCATACATGACTTCCATATTCTAAGATTTATTTTTAAAATCATTTTCGAAATGAAATATTACCATAGAAACTACTTCTTTCTACTTACTGCTTCAGCCTTAACCACAGTACTGTGGTCACTAACATATACCACCTCACGTTATCGCACTCGATTTTCACTGATGATGGAAGTCAATGGCATTGCCGAAACGTCTGGTTTTGTAGAAAACATTGGACTACGGCCAAATATCCCGGGGAGGAATTTTAACAAAAACTACTTCTTTGTTGCCTATAACGTTGTACACATATATATAAAAAATATGCATAAAATTAATGGCTTGAATAAGTTAATGATTGTTCTCCATTAAGTAGTGCTCAAGTTTCCAAAGTTTTAATATTATGATGTCCGTAATTAAAACATCAGAGCAGGTTTAGTGTGTATGAGGGTTCACCGTGGACAAAAATTTTCATTATTTCCTATTGAGCGTTGCTTAGAATAAATCTGCGAATCTACAGTGTACGTTTCACAGAACAAACACGCGGAAAAGAAGGAGCGCTCCGAAGTCACTCATGGACCCTCAGCATCTTGCAGATGGTTCATTCCCTAAAGACGAAAAGTCTGTCTATGAATTGTTCCTCTGTAAACACGTGCAGTTACACTGCCCAGCGATCCACAGGAAGCAAATCGCTATCCACGCTGGACACTTTTTCGGCTTGCATGCGTTATGTTGGTATGGGTTCGGCACTTTTTTCCATTCAAAAACCGTGCAAATGTAAGAAAATAAACGTGAATGAGGCCAGAAATAACGCGAATTGTGTGTGTGTGTGTGTGTGTGTGTGTGTGTGTGTGTGTGTGTGTGTGTGTGTGTGTGTGTGTGTGTGTGTGTGTGTGTGTGTGTGTGTGTGTTTGTGTGTGTGTGTCTTCCCTGCCTTTTTATTGCGGTAGTGATAATAATAAAATGGAAACGTAAACAGTACATAACTGAGATATGCTTGCCTGCCACGCACGATATATTTTCTCTTATACATGACTAGCAGAATACTCGTGCTTCGCTACGGAGTTTCACGTTGTACGTAATGAAAATGTTAGTTTAATTAATAAAGTATAATTAAAGTAGGCTTCTTAAAAATAAATAGCAGTTGCCCACAACTTCGTTCGCGTGGTCTTCAATTTAATGCGATAATATATTTAGAACAGAATCTATTCTATTGGGTTGCCATAGTAACCAGATCTAATAGTATTTTAAGACCGCAAAGGACCCCCCAGAGGATCGTATGGAAAAAAACACCTGTCCTATGTCGGTTCTCCCTTTGCGTAAAATATTTGTGCCAAGCTTGGTTGAAATCGGTCCAGTGGTTTAGGAGGCGATGTGGAAGACCCAAAGATCCCCCAAAAGGACCCCATCGAAAAAACACCTATCCTATGTTGGTTCTCCCGTTGCGTAAAATATTTGTGCCAAGTTTGGTTGAAATCGGTACAGTGGTTTAGGAGGAGATGTGGAAGAAACCTTCGCGGACGTGCGCACAACAACTCGCCGAAGTTTCATCGCAATCGGATGAATGGTATAGGAACGCATACGGGACAAACAAAGAAACATTAATTTTTATATATAAGATGTAAACTATACCACTTACTTGACATAAACCGTGATAGCTAAGCTAATGTACAACATATATATATATTAATTATACACATAAATGTTCCTGGATAGACACTCTATCTATTGGCGAAAACTTGAATAAAATCCGTTCAGTACTTCCTGAGATTAGCGATTTCAAACACAGAGAGAAAACGGACCGACATTACTTTATACTATGTACAGATTTACATTAAAATGAAAAAATTATAATTTTATTGCCTGGCAACAAAATTATTTTATTTTTACTTCCATATTCCTTAAGGAATCGAAGTATGGTGATGGCAAAAAAAATCGTGTTCGAGATTATTGCAGATTCTGATTGTACTACACTCAAAACATGAAAAAATATCGGTATGGAGAACCATACACGACTTCCATATTCTAAGATTTATTTTTAAAATCTTTTTCGAAATGAAATATTACCATAGAAACTACTTCTTTCTACTTACTGCTTCAGCCTTAACCACAGTACTGTGGTCACTAACATATACCACCTCACGTTATCGCACTCGATTTTCACTGATGATGGAAGTCAATGGCATTGCCGAAACGTCTGGTTTTGTAGAAAACATTGGACTACGGCCAAATATCCCGGGAAGGAATTTTAACAAAAACTACTTCTTTGTTGCCGATAACGTTGTACACATATATATAAAAAATATGCATAAAATTAATGGCTTGTATAAGTTAATGATTGATCTCCATTAAGTAGTGCTCAAGTTTCCAAAGTTTTAATATTATGATGTCCGTAATTAAAACATCAGAGCAGGTTTAGTGTGTATGAGGGTTCACCGTGGACAAAAATTTTCAACATTTCCTATTGAGCGTTGCTTAGAATAAATCTGCGAATCTACAGTGTACGTTTCACAGAACAAACACGCGGAAAAGAAGGAGCGCTCCGAAGTCACTCATGGACCCTCAGCATCTTGCAGAGGGTTCATTCCCTAAAGACGAAAAGTCTGTCTATGAATCGTTCCTCTCTAAACATGTGCAGTTACACTGCCCAGCGATCCACAGGAAGCAAATCGCTATCCACGCTGGACACTTTTTCGGCTTGCATGCGTTATGTTGGTATGGGTTCGGCACTTTCCATTTAAAAACCTTGCAAATGTAAGAAAATAAACGTGAATGAGGCCAGAAATAACGCGAATTGTGTGTGTGTGTGTCTTCCCTGCCTTTTTATTGCGGTAGTGATAATAATAAAATGGAAACGTAAACAGTACATAACTGAGATATGCTTGCCTGCCACGCACGATATATTTTCTCTTATACATGACTAGCAGAATACCCGTGCTTCGCTACGGAGTTTCACGTTATACGTAATGAAAATGTTAGTTTAATTAATAAAGTTTAATTAAAGTAGGCTTCTTAAAAATAAATAGCTGTTGCCCACAACTTCGTTCGCGTGGTCTTCAATTTAATGCGATAATATATTTAGAACAGAATCTATTCTATTGGGTTGCCATAGTAACCAGATCTAATAGTATTTTAAGACCGCAAAGGACCCCCCAGAGGATCGTATCGAGAAAAACTCCTGTCCTATGTTGGTTCTCCCGTTGCGTAAAATATTTGTGCCAAGTTTGGTTGAAATCGGTCCAATGGTCTAAACCACGTGGAGACGTGGAAGACCCCAAAGGATCCCCCAATGGACCGTATCGAAAAAACACTTGTCCTATGTTGGTTCTCCCTTTGCGTAAAATATTTGTGCCAAGTTTGGTTGAAATCGGTCCAGTGGTTTAGGTGGAGATGTGGAAGACCCCAAATGATCCCCCAATGGATCGAATCGAAAAAACACTTGTCCTATGTTGGTTCTCCCTTTGCGTAAAATATTTGTGCCAAGTTTGGTTGAAATCGGTACAGTGGTTTAGGAGGAGATGTGGAAGAAACCTTCGCGGACGTGCGCACAACAACTCCCCGAAGTTTCATCGCAATCGGATGAATGGTATAGGAACGCATACGGGACAAACAAAGAAACATTAATTTTTATATATAAGATGTAAACTATACCACTTACTTGACATAAACCGTGATAGCTAAGCTAATGTACAACATATATATATTAATTATACACATAAATGTTCCTGGATAGACACTCTATCTATTGGCGAAAACTTGAATAAAATCCGTTCAGTACTTCCTGAGATTAGCGATTTCAAACACAGAGAGAAAACGGACCGACATTACTTTATACTATGTACAGATTTACATTAAAATGAAAAAATTATAATTTTATTGCCTGGCAACAAAATTATTTTATTTTTACTTCCATATTCCTTAAGGAATCGAAGTATGGTGATGGCAAAAAAAATCGTGTTCGAGATTATTGCAGATTCTGATTGTACTACACTCAAAACATGAAAAAATATCGGTATGGAGAACCATACACGACTTCCATATTCTAAGATTTATTTTTAAAATCTTTTTCGAAATGAAATATTACCATAGAAACTACTTCTTTCTACTTACTGCTTCAGCCTTAACCACAGTACTGTGGTCACTAACATATACCACCTCACGTTATCGCACTCGATTTTCACTGATGATGGAAGTCAATGGCATTGCCGAAACGTCTGGTTTTGTAGAAAACATTGGACTACGGCCAAATATCCCGGGAAGGAATTTTAACAAAAACTACTTCTTTGTTGCCGATAACGTTGTACACATATATATAAAAAATATGCATAAAATTAATGGCTTGTATAAGTTAATGATTGATCTCCATTAAGTAGTGCTCAAGTTTCCAAAGTTTTAATATTATGATGTCCGTAATTAAAACATCAGAGCAGGTTTAGTGTGTATGAGGGTTCACCGTGGACAAAAATTTTCAACATTTCCTATTGAGCGTTGCTTAGAATAAATCTGCGAATCTACAGTGTACGTTTCACAGAACAAACACGCGGAAAAGAAGGAGCGCTCCGAAGTCACTCATGGACCCTCAGCATCTTGCAGAGGGTTCATTCCCTAAAGACGAAAAGTCCGTCTATGAATCGTTCCTCTCTAAACATGTGCAGTTACACTGCCCAGCGATCCACAGGAAGCAAATCGCTATCCACGCTGGACACTTTTTCGGCTTGCATGCGTTATGTTGGTATGGGTTCGGCACTTTCCATTTAAAAACCTTGCAAATGTAAGAAAATAAACGTGAATAAGGCCAGAAATAACGCGAATTGTGTGTGTGTGTGTCTTCCCTGCCTTTTTATTGCGGTAGTGATAATAATAAAATGGAAACGTAAACAGTACATAACTGAGATATGCTTGCCTGCCACGCACGATATATTTTCTCTTATACATGACTAGCAGAATACCCGTGCTTCGCTACGGAGTTTCACGTTATACGTAATGAAAATGTTAGTTTAATTAATAAAGTTTAATTAAAGTAGGCTTCTTAAAAATAAATAGCTGTTGCCCACAACTTCGTTCGCGTGGTCTTCAATTTAATGCGATAATATATTTAGAACAGAATCTATTCTATTGGGTTGCCATAGTAACCAGATCTAATAGTATTTTAAGACCGCAAAGGACCCCCCAGAGGATCGTATCGAGAAAAACTCCTGTCCTATGTTGGTTCTCCCGTTGCGTAAAATATTTGTGCCAAGTTTGGTTGAAATCGGTCCAATGGTCTAAACCACGTGGAGACGTGGAAGACCCCAAAGGATCCCCCAATGGACCGTATCGAAAAAACACTTGTCCTATGTTGGTTCTCCCTTTGCGTAAAATATTTGTGCCAAGTTTGGTTGAAATCGGTCCAGTGGTTTAGGTGGAGATGTGGAAGACCCCAAATGATCCCCCAATGGATCGTATCGAAAAAACACTTGTCCTATGTTGGTTCTCCCTTTGCGTAAAATATTTGTGCCAAGTTTGGTTGAAATCGGTACAGTGGTTTAGGAGGAGATGTGGAAGAAACCTTCGCGGACGTGCGCACAACAACTCCCCGAAGTTTCATCGCAATCGGATGAATGGTATAGGAACGCATACGGGACAAACTAAGAAACATTCATTTTTATATATAAGATGTAAACTATACCACTTACTTGACATAAACCGTGATAGCTAAGCTAATGTACAACATATATATATTAATTATACACATAAATGTTCCTGGATAGACACTCTATCTATTGGCGAAAACTTGAATAAAATCCGTTCAGTACTTCCTGAGATTAGCGATTTCAAACACAGAGAGAAAACGGACCGACATTACTTTATACTATGTACAGATTTACATTAAAATGAAAAAATTATAATTTTATTGCCTGGCAACAAAATTATTTTATTTTTACTTCCATATTCCTTAAGGAATCGAAGTATGGTGATGGCAAAAAAAATCGTGTTCGAGATTATTGCAGATTCTGATTGTACTACACTCAAAACATGAAAAAATATCGGTATGGAGAACCATACACGACTTCCATATTCTAAGATTTATTTTTAAAATCTTTTTCGAAATGAAATATTACCATAGAAACTACTTCTTTCTACTTACTGCTTCAGCCTTAACCACAGTACTGTGGTCACTAACATATACCACCTCACGTTATCGCACTCGATTTTCACTGATGATGGAAGTCAATGGCATTGCCGAAACGTCTGGTTTTGTAGAAAACATTGGACTACGGCCAAATATCCCGGGAAGGAATTTTAACAAAAACTACTTCTTTGTTGCCGATAACGTTGTACACATATATATAAAAAATATGCATAAAATTAATGGCTTGTATAAGTTAATGATTGATCTCCATTAAGTAGTGCTCAAGTTTCCAAAGTTTTAATATTATGATGTCCGTAATTAAAACATCAGAGCAGGTTTAGTGTGTATGAGGGTTCACCGTGGACAAAAATTTTCAACATTTCCTATTGAGCGTTGCTTAGAATAAATCTGCGAATCTACAGTGTACGTTTCACAGAACAAACACGCGGAAAAGAAGGAGCGCTCCGAAGTCACTCATGGACCCTCAGCATCTTGCAGAGGGTTCATTCCCTAAAGACGAAAATTCTGTCTATGAATCGTTCCTCTCTAAACATGTGCAGTTACACTGCCCAGCGATCCACAGGAAGCAAATCGCTATCCACGCTGGACACTTTTTCGGCTTGCATGCGTTATGTTGGTATGGGTTCGGCACTTTCCATTTAAAAACCTTGCAAATGTAAGAAAATAAACGTGAATGAGGCCAGAAATAACGCGAATTGTGTGTGTGTGTGTGTCTTCCCTGCCTTTTTATTGCGGTAGTGATAATAATAAAATGGAAACGTAAACAGTACATAACTGAGATATGCTTGCCTGCCACGCACGATATATTTTCTCTTATACATGACTAGCAGAATACCCGTGCTTCGCTACGGAGTTTCACGTTATACGTAATGAAAATGTTAGTTTAATTAAAAAAGTTTAATTAAAGTAGGCTTCTTAAAAATAAATAGCTGTTGCCCACAACTTCGTTCGCGTGGTCTTCAATTTAATGCGATAATATATTTAGAACAGAATCTATTCTATTGGGTTGCCATAGTAACCAGATCTAATAGTATTTTAAGACCGCAAAGGACCCCCCAGAGGATCGTATCGAGAAAAACACCTGTCCTATGTTGGTTCTCCCGTTGCGTAAAATATTTGTGCCAAGTTTTGTTGAAATCGGTCCAATGGTTTAGGTGGAGACGTGGAAGACCCCAAAGGATCCCCCAAAGGATCGTATCGAAAAAACACTTGTCCTATGTTGGTTCTTCCTTTGCGTAAAATATTTGTGCCAAGTTTGGTTGAAATCGGTCCAGTGGTTTAGGAGGTGATGTGGAAGACCCAAAGAACCCCCAAAAGGACCCCATCGGAAAAACACCTATCCTATGTTGGTTCTCCCGTTGCGTAAAATATTTGTGCCAAGTTTGGTTGAAATCGGTAAAGTGGTTTAGGAGGAGATGTGGAAGAAACCTTCGCGGACGTGCGCACAACAACTCGCCGAAGTTTCATCGCAATCGGATGAATGGTATAGGAACGCATACGGGACAAACTAAGAAACATTCATTTTTATATATAAGATGTAAACTATACCACTTACTTGACATAAACCGTGATAGCTAAGCTAATGTACAACATATATGTATTAATTATACACATAAATTTTCCTCGATAGACACTCTATCTATTGGCGAAAACTTGAATAAAATCCGTTCAGTATTTCTGAGATTAGCGATTTCAAACACAAAGAGAAAATGGACCGACATTACTTTATACTATGTACAGATTTACATTAAAATGAAAAAGTTATAATTTTATTGCCTGGCAACAAAATTATTTTATTTTTACTTCCATATTCCTTAAGGAATGGAAATATGGTGATGGCAAAAAAAATCGTGTTCGAGATTACTGCAGATTCTGATTGTACTACACTCAAAACATGAAAAAATATCGGTATGGAGAATCATACATGACTTCCATATTCTAAGATTTATTTTTAAAATCATTTTCGAAATGAAATATTACCATAGAAACTACTTCTTTCTACTTACTGCTTCAGCCTTAACCACAGTACTGTGGTCACTAACATATACCACCTCACGTTATCGCACTCGATTTTCACTGATGATGGAAGTCAATGGCATTGCCGAAACGTCTGGTTTTGTAGAAAACATTGGACTACGGCCAAATATCCCGGGAAGGAATTTTAACAAAAACTACTTCTTTGTTGCCGATAACGTTGTACACATATATATAAAAAATATGCATAAAATTAATGGCTTGTATAAGTTAATGATTGATCTCCATTAAGTAGTGCTCAAGTTTCCAAAGTTTTAATATTATGATGTCCGTAATTAAAACATCAGAGCAGGTTTAGTGTGTATGAGGGTTCACCGTGGACAAAAATTTTCATCATTTCCTATTGAGCGTTGCTTAGAATAAATCTGCGAATCTACAGTGTACGTTTCACAGAACAAACACGCGGAAAAGAAGGAGCGCTCCGAAGTCACTCATGGACCCTCAGCATCTTGCAGATGGTTCATTCCCTAAAGACGAAAAGTCTGTCTATGAATCGTTCCTCTGTAAACACGTGCAGTTACACTGCCCAGCGATCCACAGGAAGCAAATCGCTATCCACGCTGGACACTTTTTGGCTTGCATGCGTTACGTTGGTATGGGTTCGGCACTTTCCATTTAAAAACCGTGCAAATGTAAGAAAATAAACGTGAATGAGGCCAGAAATAACGCGAATTGTGTGTGTGTGTGTGTGTGTGTGTGTGTGTGTGTGTGTGTGTGTGTGTGTGTGTGTGTGTGTGTGTGTGTGTGTGTGTGTGTGTGTGTGTGTGTGTGTGTGTGTGTGTGTGTGTGTGTGTGTGTGTGTGTGTGTGTGTGTGTGTGTGTGTGTGTGTGTGTGTGTGTGTTCCCTGCCTTTTTATTGCGGTAGTGATAATAATAAAATGGAAACGTAAACAGTACATAACTGAGATATGCTTGCCTGCCACGCACGATATATTTTCTCTTATACATGACTAGCAGAATACCCGTGCTTCGCTACGGAGTTTCACGTTATACGTAATGAAAATGTTAGTTTAATTAATAAAGTTTAATTAAAGTAGGCTTCTTAAAAATAAATATCTGTTGCCCACAACTTCGTTCGCGTGGTCTTCAATTTAATGCGATAATATATTTAGAACAGAATCTATTCTATTGGGTTGCCATAGTAACCAGATCTAATAGTATTTTAAGACCGCAAAGGACCCCCCAGAGGATCGTATCGAGAAAAACACCTGTCCTATGTTGGTTCTCCCGTTGCGTAAAATATTTGTGCCAAGTTTGGTTGAAATCGGTCCAATGGTTTAGGTGGAGACGTGGAAGACCCCAAAGGATCCCCCAAAGGATCGTATCGAAAAAACACTTGTCCTATGTTGGTTCTCCCTTTGCGTAAAATATTTGTGCCAAGATTGGTTGAAATCGGTACAGTGGTTTAGGAGGAGATGTGGAAGAAACCTTCGCGGACGTGCGCACAACAACTCGCCGAAGTTTCATCGCAATCGGATGAATGGTATAGGAACGCATACGGGACAAACTAAGAAACATTCATTTTTATATATAAGATGTAAACTATACCACTTACTTGACATAAACCGTGATAGCTAAGCTAATGTACAACATATATGTATTAATTATACACATAAATTTTCCTCGATAGACACTCTATCTATTGGCGAAAACTTGAATAAAATCCGTTCAGTACTTCCTGAGATTAGCGATTTCAAACACAAAGAGAAAATGGACCGACATTACTTTATACTATGTACAGATTTACATTAAAATGAAAAAGTTATAATTTTATTGCCTGGCAACAAAATTATTTTATTTTTACTTCCATATTCCTTTAGGAATGGAAGTATGGTGATGGCAAAAAAAATCGTGTTCGAGATTACTGCAGATTCTGATTGTACTACACTCAAAACATGAAAAAATATCGGTATGGAGAATCATACATGACTTCCATATTCTAAGATTTATTTTTAAAATCATTTTCGAAATGAAATATTACCATAGAAACTACTTCTTTCTACTTACTGCTTCAGCCTTAACCACAGTACTGTGGTCACTAACATATACCACCTCACGTTATCGCACTCGATTTTCACTGATGATGGAAGTCAATGGCATTGCCGAAACGTCTGGTTTTGTAGAAAACATTGGACTACGGCCAAATATCCCGGGGAGGAATTTTAACAAAAACTACTTCTTTGTTGCCGATAACGTTGTACACATATATATAAAAAATATGCATAAAATTAATGGCTTGTATAAGTTAATGATTGTTCTCCATTAAGTAGTGCTCAAGTTTCCAAAGTTTTAATATTATGATGTCCGTAATTAAAACATCAGAGCAGGTTTAGTGTGTATGAGGGTTCACCGTGGACAAAAATTTTCATTATTTCCTATTGAGCGTTGCTTAGAATAAATCTGCGAATCTACAGTGTACGTTTCACAGAACAAACACGCGGAAAAGAAGGAGCGCTCCGAAGTCACTCATGGACCCTCAGCATCTTGCAGATGGTTCATTCCCTAAAGACGAAAAGTCTGTCTATGAATTGTTCCTCTGTAAACACGTGCAGTTACACTGCCCAGCGATCCACAGGAAGCAAATCGCTATCCACGCTGGACACTTTTTCGGCTTGCATGCGTTATGTTGGTATGGGTTCGGCACTTTCCATTCAAAAACCGTGCAAATGTAAGAAAATAAACGTGAATGAGGCCAGAAATAACGCGAATTGTGTGTGTGTGTGTGTGTGTGTGTGTGTGTGTGTGTGTGTGTGTGTGTGTGTGTGTGTGTGTGTGTGTGTGTGTGTGTGTGTGTGTGTGTGTGTGTGTGTGTGTGTGTGTGTGTGTGTGTGTGTGTGTGTGTGTGTGTGTGTGTGTGTGTGTGTGTGTGTGTGTGTGTGTGTGTGTGTGTGTGTGTGTGTGTGTGTGTGTGTGTGTGTGTGTGTGTGTGTGTGTCTTCCCTGCCTTTTTATTGCGGTAGTGATAATAATAAAATGGAAACGTAAACAGTACATAACTGAGATATGCTTGCCTGCCACGCACGATATATTTTCTCTTATACATGACTAGCAGAATACTCGTGCTTCGCTACGGAGTTTCACGTTGTACGTAATGAAAATGTTAGTTTAATTAATAAAGTTTAATTAAAGTAGGCTTCTTAAAAATAAATAGCAGTTGCCCACAACTTCGTTCGCGTGGTCTTCAATTTAATGCGATAATATATTTAGAACAGAATCTATTCTATTGGGTTGCCATAGTAACCAGATCTAATAGTATTTTAAGACCGCAAAGGACCCCCCAGAGGATCGTATGGAAAAAAACACCTGTCCTATGTCGGTTCTCCCTTTGCGTAACATATTTGTGCCAAGCTTGGTTGAAATCGGTCCAGTGGTTTAGGAGGCGATGTGGAAGACCCAAAGATCCCCCAAAAGGACCCCATCGAAAAAACACCTATCCTATGTTGGTTCTCCCGTTGCGTAAAATATTTGTGCCAAGTTTGGTTGAAATCGGTACAGTGGTTTAGGAGGAGATGTGGAAGAAACCTTCGCGGACGTGCGCACAACAACTCGCCGAAGTTTCATCGCAATCGGATGAATGGTATAGGAACGCATACGGGACAAACAAAGAAACATTAATTTTTATATATAAGATGTAAACTATACCACTTACTTGACATAAACCGTGATAGCTAAGCTAATGTACAACATATATATATTAATTATACACATAAATGTTCCTGGATAGACACTCTATCTATTGGCGAAAACTTGAATAAAATCCGTTCAGTACTTCCTGAGATTAGCGATTTCAAACACAGAGAGAAAACGGACCGACATTACTTTATACTATGTACAGATTTACATTAAAATGAAAAAATTATAATTTTATTGCCTGGCAACAAAATTATTTTATTTTTACTTCCATATTCCTTAAGGAATCGAAGTATGGTGATGGCAAAAAAAATCGTGTTCGAGATTATTGCAGATTCTGATTGTACTACACTCAAAACATGAAAAAATATCGGTATGGAGAACCATACACGACTTCCATATTCTAAGATTTATTTTTAAAATCTTTTTCGAAATGAAATATTACCATAGAAACTACTTCTTTCTACTTACTGCTTCAGCCTTAACCACAGTACTGTGGTCACTAACATATACCACCTCACGTTATCGCACTCGATTTTCACTGATGATGGAAGTCAATGGCATTGCCGAAACGTCTGGTTTTGTAGAAAACATTGGACTACGGCCAAATATCCCGGGAAGGAATTTTAACAAAAACTACTTCTTTGTTGCCGATAACGTTGTACACATATATATAAAAAATATGCATAAAATTAATGGCTTGTATAAGTTAATGATTGATCTCCATTAAGTAGTGCTCAAGTTTCCAAAGTTTTAATATTATGATGTCCGTAATTAAAACATCAGAGCAGGTTTAGTGTGTATGAGGGTTCACCGTGGACAAAAATTTTCAACATTTCCTATTGAGCGTTGCTTAGAATAAATCTGCGAATCTACAGTGTACGTTTCACAGAACAAACACGCGGAAAAGAAGGAGCGCTCCGAAGTCACTCATGGACCCTCAGCATCTTGCAGAGGGTTCATTCCCTAAAGACGAAAAGTCTGTCTATGAATCGTTCCTCTCTAAACATGTGCAGTTACACTGCCCAGCGATCCACAGGAAGCAAATCGCTATCCACGCTGGACACTTTTTCGGCTTGCATGCGTTATGTTGGTATGGGTTCGGCACTTTCCATTTAAAAACCTTGCAAATGTAAGAAAATAAACGTGAATGAGGCCAGAAATAACGCGAATTGTGTGTGTGTGTGTCTTCCCTGCCTTTTTATTGCGGTAGTGATAATAATAAAATGGAAACGTAAACAGTACATAACTGAGATATGCTTGCCTGCCACGCACGATATATTTTCTCTTATACATGACTAGCAGAATACCCGTGCTTCGCTACGGAGTTTCACGTTATACGTAATGAAAATGTTAGTTTAATTAATAAAGTTTAATTAAAGTAGGCTTCTTAAAAATAAATAGCTGTTGCCCACAACTTCGTTCGCGTGGTCTTCAATTTAATGCGATAATATATTTAGAACAGAATCTATTCTATTGGGTTGCCATAGTAACCAGATCTAATAGTATTTTAAGACCGCAAAGGACCCCCCAGAGGATCGTATCGAGAAAAACTCCTGTCCTATGTTGGTTCTCCCGTTTCGTAAAATATTTGTGCCAAGTTTGGTTGAAATCGGTCCAATGGTCTAAACCACGTGGAGACGTGGAAGACCCCAAAGGATCCCCCAATGGACCGTATCGAAAAAACACTTGTCCTATGTTGGTTCTCCATTTGCGTAAAATATTTGTGCCAAGTTTGGTTGAAATCGGTCCAGTGGTTTAGGTGGAGATGTGGAAGACCCCAAATGATCCCCCAATGGATCGTATCGAAAAAACACTTGTCCTATGTTGGTTCTCCCTTTGCGTAAAATATTTGTGCCAAGTTTGGTTGAAATCGGTACAGTGGTTTAGGAGGAGATGTGGAAGAAACCTTCGCGGACGTGCGCACAACAACTCCCCGAAGTTTCATCGCAATCGGATGAATGGTATAGGAACGCATACGGGACAAACAAAGAAACATTAATTTTTATATATAAGATGTAAACTATACCACTTACTTGACATAAACCGTGATAGCTAAGCTAATGTACAACATATATATATTAATTATACACATAAATGTTCCTGGATAGACACTCTATCTATTGGCGAAAACTTGAATAAAATCCGTTCAGTACTTCCTGAGATTAGCGATTTCAAACACAGAGAGAAAACGGACCGACATTACTTTATACTATGTACAGATTTACATTAAAATGAAAAAATTATAATTTTATTGCCTGGCAACAAAATTATTTTATTTTTACTTCCATATTCCTTAAGGAATCGAAGTATGGTGATGGCAAAAAAAATCGTGTTCGAGATTATTGCAGATTCTGATTGTACTACACTCAAAACATGAAAAAATATCGGTATGGAGAACCATACACGACTTCCATATTCTAAGATTTATTTTTAAAATCTTTTTCGAAATGAAATATTACCATAGAAACTACTTCTTTCTACTTACTGCTTCAGCCTTAACCACAGTACTGTGGTCACTAACATATACCACCTCACGTTATCGCACTCGATTTTCACTGATGATGGAAGTCAATGGCATTGCCGAAACGTCTGGTTTTGTAGAAAACATTGGACTACGGCCAAATATCCCGGGAAGGAATTTTAACAAAAACTACTTCTTTGTTGCCGATAACGTTGTACACATATATATAAAAAATATGCATAAAATTAATGGCTTGTATAAGTTAATGATTGATCTCCATTAAGTAGTGCTCAAGTTTCCAAAGTTTTAATATTATGATGTCCGTAATTAAAACATCAGAGCAGGTTTAGTGTGTATGAGGGTTCACCGTGGACAAAAATTTTCAACATTTCCTATTGAGCGTTGCTTAGAATAAATCTGCGAATCTACAGTGTACGTTTCACAGAACAAACACGCGGAAAAGAAGGAGCGCTCCGAAGTCACTCATGGACCCTCAGCATCTTGCAGAGGGTTCATTCCCTAAAGACGAAAAGTCTGTCTATGAATCGTTCCTCTCTAAACATGTGCAGTTACACTGCCCAGCGATCCACAGGAAGCAAATCGCTATCCACGCTGGACACTTTTTCGGCTTGCATGCGTTATGTTGGTATGGGTTCGGCACTTTCCATTTAAAAACCTTGCAAATGTAAGAAAATAAACGTGAATGAGGCCAGAAATAACGCGAATTGTGTGTGTGTGTGTCTTCCCTGCCTTTTTATTGCGGTAGTGATAATAATAAAATGGAAACGTAAACAGTACATAACTGAGATATGCTTGCCTGCCACGCACGATATATTTTCTCTTATACATGACTAGCAGAATACCCGTGCTTCGCTACGGAGTTTCACGTTATACGTAATGAAAATGTTAGTTTAATTAATAAAGTTTAATTAAAGTAGGCTTCTTAAAAATAAATAGCTGTTGCCCACAACTTCGTTCGCGTGGTCTTCAATTTAATGCGATAATATATTTAGAACAGAATCTATTCTATTGGGTTGCCATAGTAACCAGATCTAATAGTATTTTAAGACCGCAAAGGACCCCCCAGAGGATCGTATCGAGAAAAACACCTGTCCTATGTTGGTTCTCCCGTTGCGTAAAATATTTGTGCCAAGTTTGGTTGAAATCGGTCCAATGGTTTAGGTGGAGACGTGGAAGACCCCAAAGGATCCCCCAAAGGATCGTATCGAAAAAACACTTGTCCTATGTTGGTTCTCCCTTTGCGTAAAATATTTGTGCCAAGTTTGGTTGAAATCGGTCCAGTGGTTTAGGTGGTGATGTGGAAGACCCAAAGAACCCCCAAAAGGACCCCATCGGAAAAACACCTATCCTATGTTGGTTCTCCCGTTGCGTAAAATAATTGTGCCAAGTTTGGTTGAAATCGGTACAGTGGTTTAGGAGGAGATGTGGAAGAAACCTTCGCGGACGTGCGCACAACAACTCGCCGAAGTTTCATCGCAATCGGATGAATGGTATAGGAACGCATACGGGACAAACAAAGAAACATTCATTTTTATATATAAGATGTAAACTATACCACTTACTTGACATAAACCGTGATAGCTAAGCTAATGTACAACATATATATATTAATTATACACATAAATGTTCCTGGATAGACACTCTATCTATTGGCGAAAACTTGAATAAAATCCGTTCAGTACTTCCTGAGATTAGCGATTTCAAACACAGAGAGAAAACGGACCGACATTACTTTATACTATGTACAGATTTACATTAAAATGAAAAAATTATAATTTTATTGCCTGGCAACAAAATTATTTTATTTTTACTTCCATATTCCTTAAGGAATCGAAGTATGGTGATGGCAAAAAAAATCGTGTTCGAGATTATTGCAGATTCTGATTGTACTACACTCAAAACATGAAAAAATATCGGTATGGAGAACCATACACGACTTCCATATTCTAAGATTTATTTTTAAAATCTTTTTCGAAATGAAATATTACCATAGAAACTACTTCTTTCTACTTACTGCTTCAGCCTTAACCACAGTACTGTGGTCACTAACATATACCACCTCACGTTATCGCACTCGATTTTCACTGATGATGGAAGTCAATGGCATTGCCGAAACGTCTGGTTTTGTAGAAAACATTGGACTACGGCCAAATATCCCGGGAAGGAATTTTAACAAAAACTACTTCTTTGTTGCCGATAACGTTGTACACATATATATAAAAAATATGCATAAAATTAATGGCTTGTATAAGTTAATGATTGATCTCCATTAAGTAGTGCTCAAGTTTCCAAAGTTTTAATATTATGATGTCCGTAATTAAAACATCAGAGCAGGTTTAGTGTGTATGAGGGTTCACCGTGGACAAAAATTTTCAACATTTCCTATTGAGCGTTGCTTAGAATAAATCTGCGAATCTACAGTGTACGTTTCACAGAACAAACACGCGGAAAAGAAGGAGCGCTCCGAAGTCACTCATGGACCCTCAGCATCTTGCAGAGGGTTCATTCCCTAAAGACGAAAAGTCTGTCTATGAATCGTTCCTCTCTAAACATGTGCAGTTACACTGCCCAGCGATCCACAGGAAGCAAATCGCTATCCACGCTGGACACTTTTTCGGCTTGCATGCGTTATGTTGGTATGGGTTCGGCACTTTCCATTTAAAAACCTTGCAAATGTAAGAAAATAAACGTGAATGAGGCCAGAAATAACGCGAATTGTGTGTGTGTGTGTCTTCCCTGCCTTTTTATTGCGGTAGTGATAATAATAAAATGGAAACGTAAACAGTACATAACTGAGATATGCTTGCCTGCCACGCACGATATATTTTCTCTTATACATGACTAGCAGAATACCCGTGCTTCGCTACGGAGTTTCACGTTATACGTAATGAAAATGTTAGTTTAATTAATACAGTTTAATTAAAGTAGGCTTCTTAAAAATAAATAGCTGTTGCCCACAACTTCGTTCGCGTGGTCTTCAATTTAATGCGATAATATATTTAGAACAGAATCTATTCTATTGGGTTGCCATAGTAACCAGATCTAATAGTATTTTAAGACCGCAAAGGACCCCCCAGAGGATCGTATCGAGAAAAACTCCTGTCCTATGTTGGTTCTCCCGTTGCGTAAAATATTTGTGCCAAGTTTGGTTGAAATCGGTCCAATGGTCTAAACCACGTGGAGACGTGGAAGACCCCAAAGGATCCCCCAATGGACCGTATCAAAAAAACACTTGTCCTATGTTGGTTCTCCCTTTGCGTAAAATATTTGTGCCAAGTTTGGTTGAAATCGGTCCAGTGGTTTAGGTGGAGATGTGGAAGACCCCAAATGATCCCCCAATGGATCGTATCGAAAAAACACTTGTCCTATGTTGGTTCTCCCTTTGCGTAAAATATTTGTGCCAAGTTTGGTTGAAATCGGTACAGTGGTTTAGGAGGAGATGTGGAAGAAACCTTCGCGGACGTGCGCACAACAACTCCCCGAAGTTTCATCGCAATCGGATGAATGGTATAGGAACGCATACGGGACAAACAAAGAAACATTAATTTTTATATATAAGATGTAAACTATACCACTTACTTGACATAAACCGTGATAGCTAAGCTAATGTACAACATATATATATTAATTATACACATAAATGTTCCTGGATAGACACTCTATCTATTGGCGAAAACTTGAATAAAATCCGTTCAGTACTTCCTGAGATTAGCGATTTCAAACACAGAGAGAAAACGGACCGACATTACTTTATACTATGTACAGATTTACATTAAAATGAAAAAATTATAATTTTATTGCCTGGCAACAAAATTATTTTATTTTTACTTCCATATTCCTTAAGGAATCGAAGTATGGTGATGGCAAAAAAAATCGTGTTCGAGATTATTGCAGATTCTGATTGTACTACACTCAAAACATGAAAAAATATCGGTATGGAGAACCATACACGACTTCCATATTCTAAGATTTATTTTTAAAATCTTTTTCGAAATGAAATATTACCATAGAAACTACTTCTTTCTACTTACTGCTTCAGCCTTAACCACAGTACTGTGGTCACTAACATATACCACCTCACGTTATCGCACTCGATTTTCACTGATGATGGAAGTCAATGGCATTGCCGAAACGTCTGGTTTTGTAGAAAACATTGGACTACGGCCAAATGTCCCGGGAAGGAATTTTAACAAAAACTACTTCTTTGTTGCCGATAACGTTGTACACATATATATAAAAAATATGCATAAAATTAATGGCTTGTATAAGTTAATGATTGATCTCCATTAAGTAGTGCTCAAGTTTCCAAAGTTTTAATATTATGATGTCCGTAATTAAAACATCAGAGCAGGTTTAGTGTGTATGAGGGTTCACCGTGGACAAAAATTTTCAACATTTCCTATTGAGCGTTGCTTAGAATAAATCTGCGAATCTACAGTGTACGTTTCACAGAACAAACACGCGGAAAAGAAGGAGCGCTCCGAAGTCACTCATGGACCCTCAGCATCTTGCAGAGGGTTCATTCCCTAAAGACGAAAAGTCTGTCTATGAATCGTTCCTCTCTAAACATGTGCAGTTACACTGCCCAGCGATCCACAGGAAGCAAATCGCTATCCACGCTGGACACTTTTTCGGCTTGCATGCGTTATGTTGGTATGGGTTCGGCACTTTCCATTTAAAAACCTTGCAAATGTAAGAAAATAAACGTGAATGAGGCCAGAAATAACGCGAATTGTGTGTGTGTGTGTGTCTTCCCTGCCTTTTTATTGCGGTAGTGATAATAATAAAATGGAAACGTAAACAGTACATAACTGAGATATGCTTGCCTGCCACGCACGATATATTTTCTCTTATACATGACTAGCAGAATACCCGTGCTTCGCTACGGAGTTTCACGTTATACGTAATGAAAATGTTAGTTTAATTAATAAAGTTTAATTAAAGTAGGCTTCTTAAAAATAAATAGCTGTTGCCCACAACTTCGTTCGCGTGGTCTTCAATTTAATGCGATAATATATTTAGAACAGAATCTATTCTATTGGGTTGCCATAGTAACCAGATCTAATAGTATTTTAAGACCGCAAAGGACCCCCCAGAGGATCGTATCGAGAAAAACACCTGTCCTATGTTGGTTCTCCCGTTGCGTAAAATATTTGTGCCAAGTTTTGTTGAAATCGGTCCAATGGTTTAGGTGGAGACGTGGAAGACCCCAAAGGATCCCCCAAACGATCGTATCGAAAAAACACTTGTCCTATGTTGGTTCTTCCTTTGCGTAAAATATTTGTGCCAAGTTTGGTTGAAATCGGTCCAGTGGTTTAGGAGGTGATGTGGAAGACCCAAAGAACCCCCAAAAGGACCCCATCGGAAAAACACCTATCCTATGTTGGTTCTCCCGTTGCGTAAAATATTTGTGCCAAGTTTGGTTGAAATCGGTACAGTGGTTTAGGAGGAGATGTGGAAGAAACCTTCGCGGACGTGCGCACAACAACTCGCCGAAGTTTCATCGCAATCGGATGAATGGTATAGGAACGCATACGGGACAAACTAAGAAACATTCATTTTTATATATAAGATGTAAACTATACCACTTACTTGACATAAACCGTGATAGCTAAGCTAATGTACAACATATATGTATTAATTATACACATAAATTTTCCTCGATAGACACTCTATCTATTGGCGAAAACTTGAATAAAATCCGTTCAGTATTTCTGAGGTTAGCGATTTCAAACACAAAGAGAAAATGGACCGACATTACTTTATACTATGTACAGATTTACATTAAAATGAAAAAGTTATAATTTTATTGCCTGGCAACAAAATTATTTTATTTTTACTTCCATATTCCTTAAGGAATGGAAATATGGTGATGGCAAAAAAAATCGTGTTCGAGATTACTGCAGATTCTGATTGTACTACACTCAAAACATGAAAAAATATCGGTATGGAGAATCATACATGACTTCCATATTCTAAGATTTATTTTTAAAATCATTTTCGAAATGAAATATTACCATAGAAACTACTTCTTTCTACTTACTGCTTCAGCCTTAACCACAGTACTGTGGTCACTAACATATACCACCTCACGTTATCGCACTCGATTTTCACTGATGATGGAAGTCAATGGCATTGCCGAAACGTCTGGTTTTGTAGAAAACATTGGACTACTGCCAAATATCCCGGGAAGGAATTTTAACAAAAACTACTTCTTTGTTGCCGATAACGTTGTACACATATATATAAAAAATATGCATAAAATTAATGGCTTGTATAAGTTAATGATTGATCTCCATTAAGTAGTGCTCAAGTTTCCAAAGTTTTAATATTATGATGTCCGTAATTAAAACATCAGAGCAGGTTTAGTGTGTATGAGGGTTCACCGTTGACAAAAATTTTCATCATTTCCTATTGAGCGTTGCTTAGAATAAATCTGCGAATCTACAGTGTACGTTTCACAGAACAAACACGCGGAAAAGAAGGAGCGCTCCGAAGTCACTCATGGACCCTCAGCATCTTGCAGATGGTTCATTCCCTAAAGACGAAAAGTCTGTCTATGAATCGTTCCTCTGTAAACACGTGCAGTTACACTGCCCAGCGATCCACAGGAAGCAAATCGCTATCCACGCTGGACACTTTTTGGCTTGCATGCGTTACGTTGGTATGGGTTCGGCACTTTCCATTTAAAAACCGTGCAAATGTAAGAAAATAAACGTGAATGAGGCCAGAAATAACGCGAATTGTGTGTGTGTGTGTGTGTGTGTGTGTGTGTGTGTGTGTGTGTGTGTGTGTGTGTGTGTGTGTGTGTGTGTGTGTGTGTGTGTGTGTGTGTGTGTGTGTGTGTGTGTGTGTGTGTGTGTGTGTGTGTGTGTGTGTGTGTGTGTGTGTGTGTGTGTGTGTGTGTGTGTGTGTGTGTGTGTGTGTGTGTGTGTGTGTGTGTGTGTGTTCCCTGCCTTTTTATTGCGGTAGTGATAATAATAACATGGAAACGTAAACAGTACATAACTGAGATATGCTTGCCTGCCACGCACGATATATTTTCTCTTATACATGACTAGCAGAATACCCGTGCTTCGCTACGGAGTTTCACGTTATACGTAATGAAAATGTTAGTTTAATTAATAAAGTTTAATTAAAGTAGGCTTCTTAAAAATAAATATCTGTTGCCCACAACTTCGTTCGCGTGGTCTTCAATTTAATGCGATAATATATTTAGAACAGAATCTATTCTATTGGGTTGCCATAGTAACCAGATCTAATAGTATTTTAAGACCGCAAAGGACCCCCCAGAGGATCGTATCGAGAAAAACACCTGTCCTATGTTGGTTCTCCCGTTGCGTAAAATATTTGTGCCAAGTTTGGTTGAAATCGGTCCAATGGTTTAGGTGGAGACGTGGAAGACCCCAAAGGATCCCCCAAAGGATCGTATCGAAAAAACACTTGTCCTATGTTGGTTCTCCCTTTGCGTAAAATATTTGTGCCAAGATTGGTTGAAATCGGTACAGTGGTTTAGGAGGAGATGTGGAAGAAACCTTCGCGGACGTGCGCACAACAACTCGCCGAAGTTTCATCGCAATCGGATGAATGGTATAGGAACGCATACGGGACAAACTAAGAAACATTCATTTTTATATATAAGATGTAAACTATACCACTTACTTGACATAAACCGTGATAGCTAAGCTAATGTACAACATATATGTATTAATTATACACATAAATTTTCCTCGATAGACACTCTATCTATTGGCGAAAACTTGAATAAAATCCGTTCAGTACTTCCTGAGATTAGCGATTTCAAACACAAAGAGAAAATGGACCGACATTACTTTATACTATGTACAGATTTACATTAAAATGAAAAAGTTATAATTTTATTGCCTGGCAACAAAATTATTTTATTTTTACTTCCATATTCCTTAAGGAATGGAAGTATGGTGATGGCAAAAAAGCGTGTTCGAGATTACTGCAGATTCTGATTGTACTACACTCAAAACATGAAAAAATATCGGTATGGAGAATCATACATGACTTCCATATTCTAAGATTTATTTTTAAAATCATTTTCGAAATGAAATATTACCATAGAAACTACTTCTTTCTACTTACTGCTTCAGCCTTAACCACAGTACTGTGGTCACTAACATATACCACCTCACGTTATCGCACTCGATTTTCACTGATGATGGAAGTCAATGGCATTGCCGAAACGTCTGGTTTTGTAGACAACATTGGACTACGGCCAAATATCCCGGGGAGGAATTTTAACAAAAACTACATCTTTGTTGCCGATAACGTTGTACACATATATATAAAAAATATGCATAAAATTAATGGCTTGTATAAGTTAATGATTGTTCTCCATTAAGTAGTGCTCAAGTTTCCAAAGTTTTAATATTATGATGTCCGTAATTAAAACATCAGAGCAGGTTTAGTGTGTATGAGGGTTCACCGTGGACAAAAATTTTCATTATTTCCTATTGAGCGTTGCTTAGAATAAATCTGCGAATCTACAGTGTACGTTTCACAGAACAAACACGCGGAAAAGAAGGAGCGCTCCGAAGTCACTCATGGACCCTCAGCATCTTGCAGATGGTTCAATCCCTAAAGACGAAAAGTCTGTCTATGAATTGTTCCTCTGTAAGCACGTGCAGTTACACTGCCCAGCGATCCACAGGAAGCAAATCGCTATCCACGCTGGACACTTTTTCGGCTTGCATGCGTTATGTTGGTATGGGTTCGGCACTTTCCATTCAAAAACCGTGCAAATGTAAGAAAATAAACGTGAATGAGGCCAGAAATAACGCGAATTGTGTGTGTGTGTGTGTGTGTGTGTGTGTGTGTGTGTGCGTGCGTGTGTGTGTGTGTGTGTGTGTGTGTGTGTGTGTGTGTGTGTGTGTGTGTGTGTGTGTGTGTGTGTGTGTGTGTGTGTGTGTGTGTGTGTGTGTGTGTGTGTGTGTGTGTGTGTGTGTGTGTGTGTGTGTGTGTGTGTGTGTGTGTGTGTGTGTGTGTGTGTGTGTGTGTGTGTGTGTGTGTGTGTGTGTGTGTGTGTGTGTGTGTGTGTGTGTGTGTGTGTGTGTGTGTGTGTGTGTGTGTGTGTGTGTGTGTGTGTGTGTGTGTGTGTGTGTGTGTGTGTGTGTGTGTGTGTGTGTGTGTGTGTGTCTTCCCTGCCTTTTTATTGCGGTAGTGATAATAATAAAATGGAAACGTAAACAGTACATAACTGAGATATGCTTGCCTGCCACGCACGATATATTTTCTCTTATACATGACTAGCAGAATACTCGTGCTTCGCTACGGAGTTTCACGTTGTACGTAATGAAAATGTTAGTTTAATTAATAAAGTTTAATTAAAGTAGGCTTCTTAAAAATAAATAGCTGTTGCCCACAACTTCGTTCGCGTGGTCTTCAATTTAATGCGATAATATATTTAGAACAGAATCTACTCTATTGGGTTGCCATAGTAACCAGATCTATTAGTATTTTAAGACCGCAAAGGACCCCCCAGAGGATCGTATCGAAAAAAACACCTGTCCTATGTTGGTTCTCCCTTTGCGTAAAATATTTGTGCCAAGCTTGGTTGAAATCGGTCCAGTGGTTTAGGGGGCGATGTGGAAGACCCAAAGATCCCCCAAAAGGACCCCATCGAAAAAACACCTATCCTATGTTGGTTCTCCCGTTGCGTAAAATATTTGTGCCAAGTTTGGTTGAAATCGGTACAGTGGTTTAGGAGGAGATGTGGAAGAAACCCTCGCGGACGTGCGCACAACAACTCGCCGAAGTTTCATCGCAATCGGATGAATGGTATAGGAACGCATACGGGACAAACAAAGAAACATTAATTTTTATATATAAGATGTAAACTATACCACTTACTTGACATAAACCGTGATAGCTAAGCTAATGTACAACATATATATATATTAATTATACACATAAATGTTCCTGGATAGACACTCTATCTATTGGCGAAAACTTGAATAAAATCCGTTCAGTACTTCCTGAGATTAGCGATTTCAAACACAGAGAGAAAACGGGCCGACATTACTTTATACTATGTACAGATTTACATTAAAATGAAAAAATTATAATTTTATTGCCTGGCAACAAAATTATTTTATTTTTACTTCCATATTCCTTAAGGAATCGAAGTATGGTGATGGCAAAAAAAATCGTGTTCGAGATTATTGCAGATTCTGATTGTACTACACTCAAAACATGAAAAAATATCGGTATGGAGAACCATACACGACTTCCATATTCTAAGATTTATTTTTAAAATCTTTTTCGAAATGAAATATTACCATAGAAACTACTTCTTTCTACTTACTGCTTCAGCCTTAACCACAGTACTGTGGTCACTAACATATACCACCTCACGTTATCGCACTCGATTTTCACTGATGATGGAAGTCAATGGCATTGCCGAAACGTCTGGTTTTGTAGAAAACATTGGACTACGCCCAAATATCCCGGGAAGGAATTTTAACAAAAACTACTTCTTTGTTGCCGATAATGTTGTACACATATATATAAAAAATATGCATAAAATTAATGGCTTGTATAAGTTAATGATTGATCTCCATTAAGTAGTGCTCAAGTTTCCAAAGTTTTAATATTATGATGTCCGTAATTAAAACATCAGAGCAGGTTTAGTGTGTATGAGGGTTCACCGTGGGCAAAAATTTTCAACATTTCCTATTGAGCGTTGCTTAGAATAAATCTGCGAATCTACAGTGTACGTTTCACAGAACAAACACGCGGAAAAGAAGGAGCGCTCCGAAGTCACTCATGGACCCTCAGCATCTTGCAGAGGGTTCATTCCCTAAAGACGAAAAGTCTGTCTATGAATCGTTCCTCTCTAAACATGTGCAGTTACACTGCCCAGCGATCCACAGGAAGCAAATCGCTATCCACGCTGGACACTTTTTCGGCTTGCATGCGTTATGTTGGTATGGGTTCGGCACTTTCCATTTAAAAACCGTGCAAATGTAAGAAAATAAACGTGAAGAGGCCAGAAATAACGCGAATTGTGTGTGTGTGTGTGTGTGTGTCTTCCCTGCCTTTTTATTGCGGTAGTGATAATAATAAAATGGAAACGTAAACAGTACATAACTGAGATATGCTTGCCTGCCACGCACGATATATTTTCTCTTATACATGACTAGCAGAATACTCGTGCTTCGCTACGGAGTTTCACGTTGTACGTAATGAAAATGTTAGTTTAATTAATAAAGTTTAATTAAAGTAGGCTTCTTAAAAATAAATAGCTGTTGCCCACAACTTCGTTCGCGTGGTCTTCAATTTAATGCGATAATATATTTAGAACAGAATCTACTCTATTGGGTTGCCATAGTAACCAGATCTAATAGTATTTTAAGACCGCAAAGGACCCCCCAGAGGATCGTATCGAAAAAAACACCTGTCCTATGTTGGTTCTCCCGTTGCGTAAAATATTTGTGCCAAGTTTGGTTGAAATCGGTCCAATTGTTTAGGTGGAGACGTGGAAGACCCCAAAGGATCCCCCAAAGGATCGTATCGAAAAAACACTTGTCCTATGTTGGTTCTCCCTTTGCGTAAAATATTTGTGCCAAGTTTGGTTGAAATCGGTCCAGTGGTTTAGGAGGTGATGTGGAAGACCCAAAGAACCCCCAAAAGGACCCCATCGGAAAAACACCTACCCTATGTTGGTTCTCCCGTTGCGTAAAATATTTGTGCCAAGTTTGGTTGAAATCGGTACAGTGGTTTAGGAGGAGATGTGGAAGAAACCTTCGCGGACGTGCGCACAACAACTCGCCGAAGTTTCATCGCAATCGGATGAATGGTATAGGAACGCATACGGGACAAACTAAGAAACATTCATTTTTATATATAAGATGTAAACTATACCACTTACTTGACATAAACCGTGATAGCTAAGCTAATGTACAACATATATGTATTAATTATACACATAAATTTTCCTCGATAGACACTCTATCTATTGGCGAAAACTTGAATAAAATCCGTTCAGTACTTCCTGAGATTAGCGATTTCAAACACAAAGAGAAAATGGACCGACATTACTTTATACTATGTACAGATTTACATTAAAATGAAAAAGTTATAATTTTATTGCCTGGCAACAAAATTATTTTATTTTTACTTCCATATTCCTTAAGGAATGGAAGTATGGTGATGGCAAAAAAAATCGTGTTCGAGATTACTGCAGATTCTGATTGTACTACACTCAAAACATGAAAAAATATCGGTATGGAGAATCATACATGACTTCCATATTCTAAGATTTATTTTTAAAATCATTTTCGAAATGAAATATTACCATAGAAACTACTTCTTTCTACTTACTGCTTCAGCCTTAACCACAGTACTGTGGTCACTAACATATACCACCTCACGTTATCGCACTCGATTTTCACTGATGATGGAAGTCAATGGCATTGCCGAAACGTCTGGTTTTGTAGAAAACATTGGACTACGGCCCAATATCCCGGGGAGGAATTTCAACAAAAACTACATCTTTGTTGCCGATAACGTTGTACACATATATATAAAAAATATGCATAAAATTAATGGCTTGTATAAGTTAATGATTGTTCTCCATTAAGTAGTGCTCAAGTTTCCAAAGTTTTAATATTATGATGTCCGTAATTAAAACATCAGAGCAGGTTTAGTGTGTATGAGGGTTCACCGTGGACAAAAATTTTCATTATTTCCTATTGAGCGTTGCTTAGAATAAATCTGCGAATCTACAGTGTACGTTTCACAGAACAAACACGCGGAAAAGAAGGAGCGCTCCGAAGTCACTCATGGACCCTCAGCATCTTGCAGATGGTTCATTCCCTAAAGACGAAAAGTCTGTCTATGAATCGTTCCTCTGTAAACACGTGCAGTTACACTGCCCAGCGATCCACAGGAAGCAAATCGCTATCCACGCTGGACACTTTTTCGGCTTGCATGCGTTATGTTGGTATGGGTTCGGCACTTTCCATTCAAAAACCGTGCAAATGTAAGAAAATAAACGTGAATGAGGCCAGAAATAACGCGAATTGTGTGTGTGTGTGTGTGTGTGTGTGTGTGTGTGTGTGTGTGTGTGTGTGTGTGTGTGTGTGTGTGTGTGTGTGTGTGTGTGTGTGTGTGTGTGTGTGTGTGTGTGTGTGTGTGTGTGTGTGTGTGTGTGTGTGTGTGTGTGTGTGTGTGTGTGTGTGTGTGTGTGTGTGTGTGTGTGTGTGTGTGTGTGTGTGTGTGTGTGTGTGTGTGTGTGTGTGTGTGTGTGTGTGTGTGTGTGTGTGTGTGTGTGTGTGTCTTCCCTGCCTTTTTATTGCGGTAGTGATAATAATAAAATGGAAACGTAAACAGTACATAACTGAGATATGCTTGCCTGCCACGCACGATATATTTTCTCTTATACATGACTAGCAGAATACCCGTGCTTCGCTACGGAGTTTCACGTTATACGTAATGAAAATGTTAGTTTAATTAATAAAGTTTAATTAAAGTAGGCTTCTTAAAAATAAATAGCTGTTGCCCACAACTTCGTTCGCGTGGTCTTCAATTTAATGCGATAATATATTTAGAACAGAATCTATTCTATTGGGTTGCCATAGTAACCAGATCTAATAGTATTTTAAGACCGCAAAGGACCCCCCAGAGGATCGTATCGAGAAAAACACCTGGCCTATGTTGGTTCTCCCGTTGCGTAAAATATTTGTGCCAAGTTTGGTTGAAATCGGTCCAATGGTTTAGGTGGAGACGTGGAAGACCCCAAAGGATCCCCCAAAGGATCGTATCGAAAAAACACTTGTCCTATGTTGGTTCTCCCTTTGCGTAAAATATTTGTGCCAAGTTTGGTTGAAATCGGTCCAGTGGTTTAGGAGGTGATGTGGAAGACCCAAAGAACCCCCAAAAGGACCCCATCGGAAAAACACCTACCCTATGTTGGTTCTCCCGTTGCGTAAAATATTTGTGCCAAGTTTGGTTGAAATCGGTACAGTGGTTTAGGAGGAGATGTGGAAGAAACCTTCGCGGACGTGCGCACAACAACTCGCCGAAGTTTCATCGCAATCGGATGAATGGTATAGGAACGCATACGGGACAAACTAAGAAACATTCATTTTTATATATAAGATGTAAACTATACCACTTACTTGACATAAACCGTGATAGCTAAGCTAATGTACAACATATATGTATTAATTATACACATAAATTTTCCTCGATAGACACTCTATCTATTGGCGAAAACTTGAATAAAATCCGTTCAGTACTTCCTGAGATTAGCGATTTCAAACACAAAGAGAAAATGGACCGACATTACTTTATACTATGTACAGATTTACATTAAAATGAAAAAGTTATAATTTTATTGCCTGGCAACAAAATTATTTTATTTTTACTTCCATATTCCTTAAGGAATGGAAGTATGGTGATGGCAAAAAAAATCGTGTTCGAGATTACTGCAGATTCTGATTGTACTACACTCAAAACATGAAAAAATATCGGTATGGAGAATCATACATGACTTCCATATTCTAAGATTTATTTTTAAAATCATTTTCGAAATGAAATATTACCATAGAAACTACTTCTTTCTACTTACTGCTTCAGCCTTAACCACAGTACTGTGGTCACTAACATATACCACCTCACGTTATCGCACTCGATTTTCACTGATGATGGAAGTCAATGGCATTGCCGAAACGTCTGGTTTTGTAGAAAACATTGGACTACGGCCCAATATCCCGGGGAGGAATTTCAACAAAAACTACATCTTTGTTGCCGATAACGTTGTACACATATATATAAAAAATATGCATAAAATTAATGGCTTGTATAAGTTAATGATTGTTCTCCATTAAGTAGTGCTCAAGTTTCCAAAGTTTTAATATTATGATGTCCGTAATTAAAACATCAGAGCAGGTTTAGTGTGTATGAGGGTTCACCGTGGACAAAAATTTTCATTATTTCCTATTGAGCGTTGCTTAGAATAAATCTGCGAATCTACAGTGTACGTTTCACAGAACAAACACGCGGAAAAGAAGGAGCGCTCCGAAGTCACTCATGGACCCTCAGCATCTTGCAGATGGTTCATTCCCTAAAGACGAAAAGTCTGTCTATGAATCGTTCCTCTGTAAACACGTGCAGTTACACTGCCCAGCGATCCACAGGAAGCAAATCGCTATCCACGCTGGACACTTTTTCGGCTTGCATGCGTTATGTTGGTATGGGTTCGGCACTTTCCATTCAAAAACCGTGCAAATGTAAGAAAATAAACGTGAATGAGGCCAGAAATAACGCGAATTGTGTGTGTGTGTGTGTGTGTGTGTGTGTGTGTGTGTGTGTGTGTGTGTGTGTGTGTGTGTGTGTGTGTGTGTGTGTGTGTGTGTGTGTGTGTGTGTGTGTGTGTGTGTGTGTGTGTGTGTGTGTGTGTGTGTGTGTGTGTGTGTGTGTGTGTGTGTGTGTGTGTGTGTGTGTGTGTGTGTGTGTGTGTGTGTGTGTGTGTGTGTGTGTGTCTTCCCTGCCTTTTTATTGCGGTAGTGATAATAATAAAATGGAAACGTAAACAGTACATAACTGAGATATGCTTGCCTGCCACGCACGATATATTTTCTCTTATACATGACTAGCAGAATACCCGTGCTTCGCTACGGAGTTTCACGTTATACGTAATGAAAATGTTAGTTTAATTAATAAAGTTTAATTAAAGTAGGCTTCTTAAAAATAAATAGCTGTTGCCCACAACTTCGTTCGCGTGGTCTTCAATTTAATGCGATAATATATTTAGAACAGAATCTATTCTATTGGGTTGCCATAGTAACCAGATCTAATAGTATTTTAAGACCGCAAAGGACCCCCCAGAGGATCGTATCGAGAAAAACACCTGTCCTATGTTGGTTCTCCCGTTGCGTAAAATATTTGTGCCAAGTTTGGTTGAAATCGGTCCAATGGTTTAGGTGGAGACGTGGAAGACCCCAAAGGATCCCCCAAAGGATCGTATCGAAAAAACACTTGTCCTATGTTGGTTCTCCCTTTGCGTAAAATATTTGTGCCAAGTTTGGTTGAAATCGGTCCAGTGGTTTAGGAGGTGATGTGGAAGACCCAAAGAACCCCCAAAAGGACCCCATCGGAAAAACACCTACCCTATGTTGGTTCTCCCGTTGCGTAAAATATTTGTGCCAAGTTTGGTTGAAATCGGTACAGTGGTTTAGGAGGAGATGTGGAATAAACCTTCGCGGACGTGCGCACAACAACTCGCCGAAGTTTCATCGCAATCGGATGAATGGTATAGGAACGCATACGGGACAAACTAAGAAACATTCATTTTTATATATAAGATTTAAACTATACCACTTACTTGACATAAACCGTGATAGCTAAGCTAATGTACAACATATATGTATTAATTATACACATAAATTTTCCTCGATAGACACTCTATCTATTGGCGAAAACTTGAATAAAATCCGTTCAGTACTTCCTGAGATTAGCGATTTCAAACACAAAGAGAAAATGGACCGACATTACTTTATACTATGTACAGATTTACATTAAAATGAAAAAGTTATAATTTTATTGCCTGGCAACAAAATTATTTTATTTTTACTTCCATATTCCTTAAGGAATGGAAGTATGGTGATGGCAAAAAAAATCGTGTTCGAGATTACTGCAGATTCTGATTGTACTACACTCAAAACATGAAAAAATATCGGTATGGAGAATCATACATGACTTCCATATTCTAAGATTTATTTTTAAAATCATTTTCGAAATGAAATATTACCATAGAAACTACTTCTTTCTACTTACTGCTTCAGCCTTAACCACAGTACTGTGGTCACTAACATATACCACCTCACGTTATCGCACTCGATTTTCACTGATGATGGAAGTCAATGGCATTGCCGAAACGTCTGGTTTTGTAGAAAACATTGGACTACGGCCCAATATCCCGGGGAGGAATTTCAACAAAAACTACATCTTTGTTGCCGATAACGTTGTACACATATATATAAAAAATATGCATAAAATTAATGGCTTGTATAAGTTAATGATTGTTCTCCATTAAGTAGTGCTCAAGTTTCCAAAGTTTTAATATTATGATGTCCGTAATTAAAACATCAGAGCAGGTTTAGTGTGTATGAGGGTTCACCGTGGACAAAAATTTTCATTATTTCCTATTGAGCGTTGCTTAGAATAAATCTGCGAATCTACAGTGTACGTTTCACAGAACAAACACGCGGAAAAGAAGGAGCGCTCCGAAGTCACTCATGGACCCTCAGCATCTTGCAGATGGTTCATTCCCTAAAGACGAAAAGTCTGTCTATGAATTGTTCCTCTGTAAACACGTGCAGTTACACTGCCCAGCGATCCACAGGAAGCAAATCGCTATCCACGCTGGACACTTTTTCGGCTTGCATGCGTTATGTTGGTATGGGTTCGGCACTTTCCATTCAAAAACCGTGCAAATGTAAGAAAATAAACGTGAATGAGGCCAGAACTAACGCGAATTGTGTGTGTGTGTGTGTGTGTGTGTGTGTGTGTGTGTGTGTGTGTGTGTGTGTGTGTGTGCGCGTGTGTGTGTGTTTGTGTGTGTGTGTGTGTGTGTGTGTGTGTGTGTGTGTGTGTGTGTGTGTGTGTGTGTGTGTGTGTGTGTGTGTGTGTGTGTGTGTGTGTGTGTGTGTGTGTGTGTGTGTGTGTGTGTGTGTGTGTGTGTGTGTGTGTGTGTGTGTGTGTGTGTGTGTGTGTGTGTGTGTGTGTGTGTGTGTGTGTGTGTGTGTGTGTGTCTTCCCTGCCTTTTTATTGCGGTAGTGATAATAATAAAATGGAAACGTAAACAGTACATAACTGAGATATGCTTGCCTGCCACGCACGATATATTTTCTCTTATACATGACTAGCAGAATACTCGTGCTTCGCTACGGAGTTTCACGTTGTACGTAATGAAAATGTTAGTTTAATTAATAAAGTTTAATTAAAGTAGGCTTCTTAAAAATAAATAGCTGTTGCCCACAACTTCGTTCGCGTGGTCTTCAATTTAATGCGATAATATATTTAGAACAGAATCTACTCTATTGGGTTGCCATAGTAACCAGATCTAATAGTATTTTAAGACCGCAAAGGACCCCCCAGAGGATCGTATCGAAAAAAACACCTGTCCTATGTTGGTTCTCCCTTTGCGTAAAAATATTTGTGCCAAGCTTGGTTGAAATCGGTCCAGTGGTTTAGGGGGCGATGTGGAAGACCCAAAGATCCCCCAAAAGGACCCCATCGAAAAAACACCTATCCTATGTTGGTTCTCCCGTTGCGTAAAATATTTGTGCCAAGTTTGGTTGAAATCGGTACAGTGGTTTAGGAGGAGATGTGGAAGAAACCTTCGCGGACGTGCGCACAACAACTCGCCGAAGTTTCATCGCAATCGGATGAATGGTATAGGAACGCATACGGGACAAACAAAGAAACATTAATTTTTATATATAAGATGTAAACTATACCACTTACTTGACATAAACCGTGATAGCTAAGCTAATGTATAACATATATATATATTAATTATACACATAAATGTTCCTGGATAGACACTCTATCTATTGGCGAAAACTTGAATAAAATCCGTTCAGTACTTCCTGAGATTAGCGATTTCAAACACAGAGAGAAAACGGACCGACATTACTTTATACTATGTACAGATTTACATTAAAATGAAAAAAATATAATTTTATTGCCTGGCAACAAAATTATTTTATTTTTACTTCCATATTCCTTAAGGAATCGAAGTATGGTGATGGCAAAAAAAATCGTGTTCGAGATTATTGCAGATTCTGATTGTACTACACTCAAAACATGAAAAAATATCGGTATGGAGAACCATACACGACTTCCATATTCTAAGATTTATTTTTAAAATCTTTTTCGAAATGAAATATTACCATAGAAACTACTTCTTTCTACTTACTGCTTCAGCCTTAACCACAGTACTGTGGTCACTAACATATACCACCTCACGTTATCGCACTCGATTTTCACTGATGATGAAAGTCAATGGCATTGCCGAAACGTCTGGTTTTGTAGAAAACATTGGACTACGGCCAAATATCCCGGGAAGGAATTTTAACAAAAACTACTTCTTTGTTGCCGATAACGTTGTACACATATATATAAAAAATATGCATAAAATTAATGGCTTGTATAAGTTAATGATTGATCTCCATTAAGTAGTGCTCAAGTTTCCAAAGTTTTAATATTATGATGTCCGTAATTAAAACATCAGAGCAGGTTTAGTGTGTATGAGGGTTCACCGTGGACAAAAATTTTCAACATTTCCTATTGAGCGTTGCTTAGAATAAATCTGCGAATCTACAGTGTACGTTTCACAGAACAAACACGCGGAAAAGAAGGAGCGCTCCGAAGTCACTCATGGACCCTCAGCATCTTGCAGAGGGTTCATTCCCTAAAGACGAAAAGTCTGTCTATGAATCGTTCCTCTCTAAACATGTGCAGTTACACTGCCCAGCGATCCACAGGAAGCAAATCGCTATCCACGCTGGACACTTTTTCGGCTTGCATGCTATATGTTGGTATGGGTTCGGCACTTTCCATTTAAAAACCGTGCAAATGTAAGAAAATAAACGTGAATGAGGCCAGAAATAACGCGAATTGTGTGTGTGTGTGTCTTCCCTGCCTTTTTATTGCGGTAGTGATAATAATAAAATGGAAACGTAAACAGTACATAACTGAGATATGCTTGCCTGCCACGCACGATATATTTTCTCTTATACATGACTAGCAGAATACCCGTGCTTCGCTACGGAGTTTCACGTTATACGTAATGAAAATGTTAGTTTAATTAATAAAGTTTAATTAAAGTAGGCTTCTTAAAAATAAATAGCTGTTGCCCACAACTTCGTTCGCGTGGTCTTCAATTTATTGCGATAATATATTTAGAACAGAATCTATTCTATTGGGTTGCCATAGTAACCAGATCTAATAGTATTTTAAGACCGCAAAGGACCCCCCAGAGGATCGTATCGAGAAAAACACCTGTCCTATGTTGGTTCTTCCGTTGCGTAAAATATTTGTGCCAAGTTTGGTTGAAATCGGTCCAATGGTTTAGGTGGAGACGTGGAAGACCCCAAAGGATCCCCCAAAGGATCGCATCGAAAAAACACTTGTCCTATGTTGGTTCTCCCTTTGCGTAAAATATTTGTGCCAAGTTTGGTTGAAATCGGTCCAGTGGTTTAGGAGGTGATGTGGAAGACCCAAAGAACCCCCAAAAGGACCCCATCGGAAAAACACCTATCCTATGTTGGTTCTCCCGTTGCGTAAAATATTTGTGCCAAGTTTGGTTGAAATCGGTACAGTGGTTTAGGAGGAGATGTGGAAGAAACCTTCGCGGACGTGCGCACAACAACTCGCCGAAGTTTCATCGCAATCGGATGAATGGTATAGGAACGCATACGGGACAAACTAAGAAACATTCATTTTTATATATAAGATGTAAACTATACCACTTACTTGACATAAACCGTGATAGCTAAGCTAATGTACAACATATATGTATTAATTATACACATAAATGTTCCTCGATAGACACTCTATCTATTGGCGAAAACTTGAATAAAATCCGTTCAGTACTTCCTGAGAGTAGCGATTTCAAACACAAAGAGAAATAGGACCGACATTACTTTATACTATGTTCAGATTTACATTAAAATGAAAAAATTATAATTTTATTGCCTGGCAACAAAATTATTTTATTTTTACTTCCATATTCCTTAAGGAATGGAAGTATGGTGATGGCAAAAAAATCGTGTTCGAGATTACTGCAGTTTCTGATTGTACTACACTCAAAACATGAAAAAATATCGGTATGGAGAACCATACATGACGTCCATATTCTAAGATTTATTTTTAAAATCATTTTCGAAATGAAATATTACCATAGAAACTACTTCTTTCTACTTACTGCTTCAGCCTTAACCACAGTACTGTGGTCACTAACATATACCACCTCACGTTATCGCACTCGATTTTCACTGATGATGGAAATCAATGGCATTGCCGAAACGTCTGGTTTTGTAGAAAACATTGGACTACGGCCAAATATCCCGGGAAGGAATTTTAACAAAAACTACTTCTTTTTTGCCGATAAAGTTGTACACATCTATATAAAAAATATGCATAAAATTAATGGCTTGTATAAGTTAATGATTGATCTCCATTAAGTAGTGCTCAAGGTTCCAAAATTTTAATATTATGATGTCCGTAATTAAAACATCAGAGCAGGTTTAGTGTGTATGAGGGTTCACCGTGGACAAAAATTTTCATCATTTCCTATTGAGCGTTGCTTAGCATAAATCTGCGAATCTACAGTGTACGTTTCACAGAACAAACACGCGGAAAAGAAGGAGCGCTCCGAAGTCACTCATGGACCCTCAGCATCTTGCAGATGGTTCATTCCCTAAAGACGAAAAGTCTGTCTATGAATCGTTCCTCTGTAAACACGTGCAGTTACACTGCCCAGCGATCCACAGGAAGCAAATCGCTATCCACGCTGGACACTTTTTGGCTTGCATGCGTTATGTTGGTATGGGTTCGGCACTTTCCATTTAAAAACCGTGCAAATGTAAGAAAATAAACGTGAATGAGGCCAGAAATAACGCGAATTGTGTGTGTGTGTGTGTGTGTGTGTGTGTGTGTGTGTGTGTGTGTGTGTGTGTGTGTGTGTGTGTGTGTGTGTGTGTGTGTGTGTGTGTGTGTGTGTGTGTGTGTGTGTGTGTGTGTGTGTGTGTGTGTGTGTGTGTGTGTGTGTGTGTGTGTGTGTGTGTGTGTGTTCCTTGCCTTTTTATTGCGGTAGTGATAATAATAAAATGGAAACGTAAACAATACATAACTGAGATATGCTTGCCTGCCACGCACGATATATTTTCTCTTATACATGACTAGCAGAATACCCGTGCTTCGCTACGGAGTTTCACGTTGTACGTAATGAAAATGTTAGTTTAATGAATAAAGTTTAATTAAAGTAGGCTTCTTATAAATAAATAGCTGTTGCCCACAACTTCGTTCGCGTGGTCTTCAATTTAATGCGATAATATATTTAGAACAGAATCAATTCTATTGGGTTGCCATAGTAACCAGATCTAATAGTTTTTTAAGATCGCAAAGGACCCCCCAGAGGATCGTATCGAAAAAACACTTGTCCTATGTTGGTTCTCCCTTTGCGTAAAATATTTGTGCCAAGTTTGGTTGAAATCGGTCCAGTGGTTTAGGAGGCGATATGGAAGACCCAAAGAACCCCCAAAAGGACCCCATCGAAAAAACACTTCTCCTATGTTGGTTCTCCCGTTGCATAAAATATTTGTGCCAAGTTTGGTTGAATCGGTACAGTGGTTTAGGAGGAGATGTGGAAGAAACCTTCGCGGACGTGCGCACAACAACTCGCCTAAGTTTCATCGCAATCGGATGAATGGTATAGGAACGCATACGGGACAAACAAAGAAACATTCATTTTTATATATAAGATGTAAACTATACCACTTACTTGACATAAACCGTGATAGCTAAGCTAATGTACAACATATATGTATTAATTATACACATAAATGTTCCTCGATAGACACTCTATCTATTGGCGAAAACTTGAATAAAATCCGTTCAGTACTTCCTGAGAGTAGCGATTTCAAACACAAAGAGAAATAGGACCGACATTACTTTATACTATGTTCAGATTTACATTAAAATGAAAAAATTATAATTTTATTGCCTGGCAACAAAATTATTTTATTTTTACTTCCATATTCCTTAAGGAATGGAAGTATGGTGATGGCAAAAAAATCGTGTTCGAGATTACTGCAGTTTCTGATTGTACTACACTCAAAACATGAAAAAATATCGGTATGGAGAACCATACATGACGTCCATATTCTAAGATTTATTTTTAAAATCATTTTCGAAATGAAATATTACCATAGAAACTACTTCTTTCTACTTACTGCTTCAGCCTTAACCACAGTACTGTGGTCACTAACATATACCACCTCACGTTATCGCACTCGATTTTCACTGATGATGGAAGTCAATGGCATTGCCGAAACGTCCGATTTTGTAGAAAACATTGGACTACGGCCAAATATCCCGGGAAGGAATTTTAACAAAAACTACTTCTTTGTTGCCCATAAAGTTGTACACATCTATATAAAAAATATGCATAAAATTAATGGCTTGTATAAGTTAATGATTGATCTCCATTAAGTAGTGCTCAAGGTTCCAAAGTTTTAATATTATGATGTCCGTAATTAAAACATCAGAGCAGGTTTAGTGTCTATGAGGGTTCACCGTGGACAAAAATTTTCAACATTTCCTATTGAGCGTTGCTTAGAATAAATCTGCGAATCTACAGTGTACGTTTCACAGAACAAACACGCGGAAAAGAAGGAGCGCTCCGAAGTCACTCATGGACCCTCAGCATCTTCCAGAGGGTTCATTCCCTAAAGACGAAAAGTCTGTCTATGAATCGTTCCTCTGTAAACACGTGCAGTTACACTGCCCAGCGATCCACAGGAAGCAAATCACTATTCACGCTGGACACTTTTTCGGCTTGCATGCGTTATGTTGGTATGGGTTCGGCACTTTCCATTTAAAAACCGTGCAAATGTAAGAAAATAAACGTGAATGAGGCCAGAAATAACGCGAATTGTGTGTGTGTGTGTGTGTGTGTGTGTGTGTGTGTGTGAGTGTGTGTGTGTCTTCCCTGCCTTTTTATTGCGGTAGTGATAATAATAAAATGGAAACGTAAACAGTACATAACTGAGATATGCTTGCCTGCCACGCACGATATATTTTCTCTTATACATGACTAGCAGAATACCCGTGCTTCGCTACGGAGTTTCACGTTTTACGTAATGAAAATGTTAGTTTAATTAATAAAGTTTAATTAAAGTAGGCTTCTTAAAAATAAATAGCTGTTGCCCACAACTTCGTTCGCGTGGTCTTCAATTTAATGCGATAATATATTTAGAACAGAATCCATTCTATTGGGTTGCCATAGTAACCAGATCTAATAGTATTTTAAGACCACAAAGGTCCCCCCAGAGGATCGTATCGAAAAAAACACCTGTCCTATGTTGGTTCTCCCTTTGCATAAAATATTTGTGCCAAGTTTGGTTGAAATCGGTCCAGTGGTTTAGGAGGCGATGTGGAAGACCCCAAGGACCCCCCAAAGGATCGTATCGAAAAAACACTTGTCCTTTGTTGGTTCTCGCTTTGCGTAAAATATTTGTGCCAAGTTTGGTTGAAATCGGTCCAGTGGTTTAGGAGGCGATGTGGAAGACCCAAAGAACCCCCAAAAGGACCCCATCGAAAAAACACCTATCCTATGTTGGTTCTCCCGTTGCGTAAAATATTTGTGCCAAGTTTGGTTGAAATCGGTAAAGTGGTTTAGGAGGAGATGTGGAAGAAACCTTCGCGGACGTGCGCACAAAAACTCGCCGAAGTTTCATCGCAATCGGATGAATGGTATAGGAACGCATACGGGACAAACTAAGAAACATTCATTTTTATATATAAGATGTAAACTATACCACTTACTTGACATAAACCGTGATAGCTAAGCTAATGTACAACATATATATATTAATTATACACATAAATGTTCCTCGATAGACACTCTATCTATTGGCGAAAACTTGAATAAAATCCGTTCAGTACTTCCTGAGATTAGCGATTTCAAACACAGAGAGAAAACGGACCGACATTACTTTATACTATGTACAGATTTACATTAAAATGAAAAAATTATAATTTTATTGCCTGGCAACAAAATTATTTTATTTTTACTTCCATATTCCTTAAGGAATGGAAGTATGGTGATGGCAAAAAAAATCGTGTTCGAGATTACTGCAGATTCTGATTGTACTACACTCAAAACATGAAAAAATATCGGTATGGAGAATAATACATGACTTCCATATTCTAAGATTTATTTTTAAAATCATTTTCGAAATGAAATATTACCATAGAAACTACTTCTTTCTACTTACTGCTTCAGCCTTAACCACAGTACTGTGGTCACTAACATATACCACCTCACGTTATCGCACTCGATTTTCACTGATGATGGAAGTCAATGGCATTGCCGAAACGTCTGGTTTTGTAGAAAACATTGGACTACGGCCAAATATCCCGGGGAGGAATTTTAACAAAAACTACTTCTTTGTTGCCGATAACGTTGTACACATATATATAAAAAATATGCATAAAATTAATGGCTTGTATAAGTTAATGATTGTTCTCCATTAAGTAGTGCTCAAGTTTCCAAAGTTTTAATATTATGATGTCCGTAATTAAAACATCAGAGCAGGTTTAGTGTGTATGAGGGTTCACCGTGGACAAAAATTTTCATTATTTCCTATTGAGCGTTGCTTAGAATAAATCTGCGAATCTACAGTGTACGTTTCAAAGAACAAACACGCGGAAAAGAAGGAGCGCTCCGAAGTCACTCATGGACCCTCAGCATCTTGCAGATGGTTCATTCCCTAAAGACGAAAAGTCTGTCTATGAATTGTTCCTCTGTAAACACGTGCAGTTACACTGCCCAGCGATCCACAGGAAGCAAATCGCTATCCACGCTGGACACTTTTTCGGCTTGCATGCGTTATGTTGGTATGGGTTCGGCACTTTCCATTCAAAAACCGTGCAAATGTAAGAAAATAAACGTGAATGAGGCCAGAACTAACGCGAATTGTGTGTGTGTGTGTGTGTGTGTGTGTGTGTGTGTGTGTGTGTGTGTGTGTGTGTGTGTGTGTGTGTGTGTGTGTGTGTGTGTGTGTGTGTGTGTGTGTGTGTGTGTGTGTGTGTGTGTGTGTGTGTGTGTGTGTGTGTGTGTGTGTGTGTGTGTGTGTGTGTGTGTGTGTGTGTGTGTGTGTGTGTGTGTGTGTGTGTGTGTGTGTGTGTGTGTGTGTGTGTGTGTGTGTGTGTGTGTGTGTGTGTGTGTGTGTGTGTGTGTGTGTGTGTGTGTGTGTGTGTCTTCCCTGCCTTTTTATTGCGGTAGTGATAATAATAAAATGGAAACGTAAACAGTACATAACTGAGATATGCTTGCCTGCCACGCACGATATATTTTCTCTTATACATGACTAGCAGAATACTCGTGCTTCGCTACGGAGTTTCACGTTGTACGTAATGAAAATGTTAGTTTAATTAATAAAGTTTAATTAAAGTAGGCTTCTTAAAAATAAATAGCTGTTACCCACAACTTCGTTCGCGTGGTCTTCAATTTAATGCGATAATATATTTAGAACAGAATCTATTCTATTGGGTTGCCATAGTAACCAGATCTAATAGTATTTTAAGACCGCAAAGGACCCCCCAGAGGATCGTATCGAAAAAAACACCTGTCCTATGTTGGTTCTCCCTTTGCGTAAATTATTTGTGCCAAGCTTGGTTGAAATCGGTCCAGTGGTTTAGGAGGCGATGTGGAAGACCCAAAGATCCCCCAAAAGGACCCCATCGAAAAAACACCTATCCTATGTTGGTTCTCCCGTTGCGTAAAATATTTGTGCCAAGTTTGGTTGAAATCGGTACAGTGGTTTAGGAGGAGATGTGGAAGAAAACTTCGCGGACGTGCGCACACCAACTCGCCGAAGTTTCATCGCAATCGGATGAATGGTATAGGAACGCATACGGGACAAACAAAGAAACATTAATTTTTATATATAAGATGTAAACTATACCACTTACTTGTCATAAACCGTGATAGCTAAGCTAATGTACAACATATATATATATTAATTATACACATAAATGTTCCTGGATAGACACTCTATCTATTGGCGAAAACTTGAATAAAATCCGTTCAGTACTTCCTGAGATTAGCGATTTCAAACACAGAGAGAAAACGGACCGACATTACTTTATACTATGTACAGATTTACATTAAAATGAAAAAAATATAATTTTATTGCCTGGCAACAAAATTATTTTATTTTTACTTCCATATTCCTTAAGGAATCGATGTATGGTGATGGCAAAAAAAATCGTGTTCGAGATTATTGCAGATTCTGATTGTACTACACTCAAAACATGAAAAAATATCGGTATGGAGAACCATACACGACTTCCATATTCTAAGATTTATTTTTAAAATCTTTTTCGAAATGAAATATTACCATAGAAACTACTTCTTTCTACTTACTGCTTCAGCCTTAACCACAGTACTGTGGTCACTAACATATACCACCTCACGTTATCGCACTCGATTTTCACTGATGATGAAAGTCAATGGCATTGCCGAAACGTCTGGTTTTGTAGAAAACATTGGACTACGGCCAAATATCCCGGGAAGGAATTTTAACAAAAACTACTTCTTTGTTGCCGATAACGTTGTACACATATATATAAAAAATATGCATAAAATTAATGGCTTGTATAAGTTAATGATTGATCTCCATTAAGTAGTGCTCAAGTTTCCAAAGTTTTAATATTATGATGTCCGTAATTAAAACATCAGAGCAGGTTTAGTGTGTATGAGGGTTCACCGTGGACAAAAATTTTCAACATTTCCTATTGAGCGTTGCTTAGAATAAATCTGCGAATCTACAGTGTACGTTTCACAGAACAAACACGCGGAAAAGAAGGAGCGCTCCGAAGTCACTCATGGACCCTCAGCATCTTGCAGAGGGTTCATTCCCTAAAGACGAAAAGTCTGTCTATGAATCGTTCCTCTCTAAACATGTGCAGTTACACTGCCCAGCGATCCACAGGAAGCAAATCGCTATCCACGCTGGACACTTTTTCGGCTTGCATGCGTTATGTTGGTATGGGTTCGGCACTTTCCATTTAAAAACCGTGCAAATGTAAGAAAATAAACGTGAATGAGGCCAGAAATAACGCGAATTGTGTGTGTGTGTGTCTTCCCTGCCTTTTTATTGCGGTAGTGATAATAATAAAATGGAAACGTAAACAGTACATAACTGAGATATGCTTGCCTGCCACGCACGATATATTTTCTCTTATACATGACTAGCAGAATACCCGTGCTTCGCTACGGAGTTTCACGTTATACGTAATGAAAATGTTAGTTTAATTAATAAAGTTTAATTAAAGTAGGCTTCTTAAAAATAAATAGCTGTTGCCCACAACTTCGTTCGCGTGGTCTTCAATTTATTGCGATAATATATTTAGAACAGAATCTATTCTATTGGGTTGCCATAGTAACCAGATCTAATAGTATTTTAAGACCGCAAAGGACCCCCCAGAGGATCGTATCGAAAAAAACACCTGTCCTATGTTGGTTCTCCCTTTGCGTAAATTATTTGTGCCAAGCTTGGTTGAAATCGGTCCAGTGGTTTAGGAGGCGATGTGGAAGACCCAAAGATCCCCCAAAAGGACCCCATCGAAAAAACACCTATCCTATGTTGGTTCTTCCGTTGCGTAAAATATTTGTGCCAAGTTTGGTTGAAATCGGTACAGTGGTTTAGGAGGAGATGTGGAAGAAACCTTCGCGGACGTGCGCACAACAACTCGCCGAAGTTTCATCGCAATCGGATGAATGGTATAGGAACGCATACGGGACAAACAAAGAAACATTAATTTTTATATATAAGATGTAAACTATACCACTTACTTGTCATAAACCGTGATAGCTAAGCTAATGTACAACATATATATATATTAATTATACACACAAATGTTCCTGGATAGACACTCTATCTATTGGCGAAAACTTGAATAAAATCCGTTCAGTACTTCCTGAGATTAGCGATTTCAAACACAGAGAGAAAACGGACCGACATTACTTTATACTATGTACAGATTTACATTAAAATGAAAAAAATATAATTTTATTGCCTGGCAACAAAATTATTTTATTTTTACTTCCATATTCCTTAAGGAATCGATGTATGGTGATGGCAAAAAAAATCGTGTTCGAGATTATTGCAGATTCTGATTGTACTACACTCAAAACATGAAAAAATATCGGTATGGAGAACCATACACGACTTCCATATTCTAAGATTTATTTTTAAAATCTTTTTCGAAATGAAATATTACCATAGAAACTACTTCTTTCTACTTACTGCTTCAGCCTTAACCACAGTACTGTGGTCACTAACATATACCACCTCACGTTATCGCACTCGATTTTCAATGATGATGAAAGTCAATGGCATTGCCGAAACGTCTGGTTTTGTAGAAAACATTGGACTACGGCCAAATATCCCGGGAAGGAATTTTAACAAAAACTACTTCTTTGTTGCCGATAACGTTGTACACATATATATAAAAAATATGCATAAAATTAATGGCTTGTATAAGTTAATGATTGATCTCCATTAAGTAGTGCTCAAGTTTCCAAAGTTTTAATATTATGATGTCCGTAATTAAAACATCAGAGCAGGTTTAGTGTGTATGAGGGTTCACCGTGGACAAAAATTTTCAACATTTCCTATTGAGCGTTGCTTAGAATAAATCTGCGAATCTACAGTGTACGTTTCACAGAACAAACACGCGGAAAAGAAGGAGCGCTCCGAAGTCACTCATGGACCCTCAGCATCTTGCAGAGGGTTCATTCCCTAAAGACGAAAAGTCTGTCTATGAATCGTTCCTCTCTAAACATGTGCAGTTACACTGCCCAGCGATCCACAGGAAGCAAATCGCTATCCACGCTGGACACTTTTTCGGCTTGCATGCGTTATGTTGGTATGGGTTCGGCACTTTCCATTTAAAAACCGTGCAAATGTAAGAAAATAAACGTGAATGAGGCCAGAAATAACGCGAATTGTGTGTGTGTGTGTCTTCCCTGCCTTTTTATTGCGGTAGTGATAATAATAAAATGGAAACGTAAACAGTACATAACTGAGATATGCTGCCTGCCACGCACGATATATTTTCTCTTATACATGACTAGCAGAATACCCGTGCTTCGCTACGGAGTTTCACGTTATACGTAATGAAAATGTTAGTTTAATTAATAAAGTTTAATTAAAGTAGGCTTCTTAAAAATAAATAGCTGTTGCCCACAACTTCGTTCGCGTGGTCTTCAATTTATTGCGATAATATATTTAGAACAGAATCTATTCTATTGGGTTGCCATAGTAACCAGATCTAATAGTATTTTAAGACCGCAAAGGACCCCCCAGAGGATCGTATCGAGAAAAACACCTGTCCTATGTTGGTTCTCCCGTTGCGTAAAATATTTGTGCCAAGTTTGGTAGAAATCGGTCCAATGGTTTAGGTGGAGACGTGGAAGACCCCAAAGGATCCCCCAAAGGATCGTATCGAAAAAACACTTGTCCTATGTTGGTTCTCCCTTTGCGTAAAATATTTGTGCCAAGTTTGGTTGAAATCGGTCCAGTGGTTTAGGAGGTGATGTGGAAGACCCAAAGAACCCCCAAAAGGACCCCATCGGAAAAACACCTATCCTATGTTGGTTCTCCCGTTGCGTAAAATATTTGTGCCAAGTTTGGTTGAAATCGGTACAGTGGTTTAGGAGGAGATGTGGAAGAAACCTTCGCGGACGTGCGCACAACAACTCGCCGAAGTTTCATCGCAATCGATTGAATGGTATAGGAACGCACACGGGACAAAGTAAGAAACATTCATTTTTATATATAAGATGTAAACTATACCACTTACTTGACATAAACCGTCATAGCTAAGCTAATGTACAACATATATGTATTAATTATACACATAAATTTTCCTCGATAGACACTCTATCTATTGGCGAAAACTTGAATAAAATCCGTTCAGTACTTCCTGAGATTAACGATTTCAAACACAAAGAGAAAATGGACCGACATTACTTTATACTATGTACAGATTTACATTAAAATGAAAAAATTATAATTTTATTGCCTGGCAACAAAATTATTTTATTTTTACTTCCATATTCCTTTAGGAATGGAAGTATGGTGATGGCAAAAAAAATCGTGTTCGAGATTACTGCAGATTATGATTGTACGACACTCAAAACATGAAAAAATATCGGTATGGAGAACCATACGTGACTTCCATATTATAAGATTTATTTTTAAAATCATTTTCGAAATGAAATATTACCATAGAAACTACTTCTTTCTACTTACTGCTTCAGCCTTAACCACAGTACTGTGGTCACTAACATATACCACCTCACGTTATCGCACTCGATTTTCACTGATGATGGAAGTCAATGGCATTGCCGAAACGTCTGGTTTTGTAGAAAACATTGGACTACGGCCAAATATCCCGGGAAGGAATTTTAACAAAAACTACTTCTTTGTTGCCGATAACGTTGTACACATATATATAAAAAATATGCATAAAATTAATGGCTTGTATAAGTTAATGATTGATCTCCATTAAGTAGTGCTCAAGTTTCCAAAGTTTTAATATTATGATGTCCATAATTAAAACATCAGAGCAGGTTTAGCGTGTATGAGGGTTCACCGTGGACAAAAATTTTCATCATTTCCTATTGAGCGTTGCTTAGAATAAATCTGCGAATCTACAGTGTACGTTTCACAGAACAAACACGCGGAAAAGAAGGAGCGCTCCGAAGTCACTCATGGACCCTCAGCATCTTGCAGAGGGTTCATTCCCTAAAGACGAAAAGTCTGTCTATGAATCGTTCCTCTCTAAACATGTGCAGTTACACTGCCCAGCGATCCACAGGAAGCAAATCGCTATCCACGCTGGACACTTTTTCGGCTTGCATGCGTTATGTTGGTATGGGTTCGGCACTTTCCATTTAAAAACCGTGCAAATGTAAGAAAATAAACGTGAATGAGGCCAGAAATAACGCGAATTGTGTGTGTGTGTGTCTTCCCTGCCTTTTTATTGCGGTAGTGATAATAATAAAATGGAAACGTAAACAGTACATAACTGAGATATGCTTGCCTGCCACGCACGATATATTTTCTCTTATACATGACTAGCAGAATACCCGTGCTTCGCTACGGAGTTTCACGTTATACGTAATGAAAATGTTAGTTTAATTAATAAAGTTTAATTAAAGTAGGCTTCTTAAAAATAAATAGCTGTTGCCCACCACTTCGTTCGCGTGGTCTTCAATTTATTGCGATAATATATTTAGAACAGAATCTATTCTATTGGGTTGCCATAGTAACCAGATCTAATAGTATTTTAAGACCGCAAAGGACCCCCCAGAGGATCGTATCGAGAAAAACACCTGTCCTATGTTGGTTCTCCCGTTGCGTAAAATATTTGTGCCAAGTTTGGTAGAAATCGGTCCAATGGTTTAGGTGGAGACGTGGAAGACCCCAAAGGATCCCCCAAAGGATCGTATCGAAAAAACACTTGTCCTATGTTGGTTCTCCCTTTGCGTAAAATATTTGTGCCAAGTTTGGTTGAAATCGGTCCAGTGGTTTAGGAGGTGATGTGGAAGACCCAAAGAACCCCCAAAAGGACCCCATCGGAAAAACACCTATCCTATGTTGGTTCTCCCGTTGCGTAAAATATTTGTGCCAAGTTTGGTTGAAATCGGTACAGTGGTTTAGGAGGAGATGTGGAAGAAACCTTCGCGGACGTGCGCACAACAACTCGCCGAAGTTTCATCGCAATCGATTGAATGGTATAGGAACGCATACGGGACAAACTAAGAAACATTCATTTTTATATATAAGATGTAAACTATACCACTTACTTGACATAAACCGTCATAGCTAAGCTAATGTACAACATATATGTATTAATTATACACATAAATTTTCCTCGATAGACACTCTATCTATTGGCGAAAACTTGAATAAAATCCGTTCAGTACTTCCTGAGATTAACGATTTCAAACACAAAGAGAAAATGGACCGACATTACTTTATACTATGTACAGATTTACATTAAAATGAAAAAATTATAATTTTATTGCCTGGCAACAAAATTATTTTATTTTTACTTCCATATTCCTTTAGGAATGGAAGTATGGTGATGGCAAAAAAAATCGTGTTCGAGATTACTGCAGATTATGATTGTACGACACTCAAAACATGAAAAAATATCGGTATGGAGAACCATACGTGACTTCCATATTATAAGATTTATTTTTAAAATCATTTTCGAAATGAAATATTACCATAGAAACTACTTCTTTCTACTTACTGCTTCAGCCTTAACCACAGTACTGTGGTCACTAACATATACCACCTCACGTTATCGCACTCGATTTTCACTGATGATGGAAGTCAATGGCATTGCCGAAACGTCTGGTTTTGTAGAAAACATTGGACTACGGCCAAATATCCCGGGAAGGAATTTTAACAAAAACTACTTCTTTGTTGCCGATAACGTTGTACACATATATATAAAAAATATGCATAAAATTAATGGCTTGTATAAGTTAATGATTGATCTCCATTAAGTAGTGCTCAAGTTTCCAAAGTTTTAATATTATGATGTCCGTAATTAAAACATCAGAGCAGGTTTAGCGTGTATGAGGGTTCACCGTGGACAAAAATTTTCATCATTTCCTATTGAGCGTTGCTTAGAATAAATCTGCGAATCTACAGTGTACGTTTCACAGAACAAACACGCGGAAAAGAAGGAGCGCTCCGAAGTCACTCATGGACCCTCAGCATCTTGCAGATGGTTCATTCCCTAAAGACGAAAAGTCTGTCTATGAATCGTTCCTCTGTAAACACGTGCAGTTACACTGCCCAGCGATCCACAGGAAGCAAATCGCTATCCACGCTGGATACTTTTTGGCTTGCATGCATTATGTTGGTATGGGTTCGGCACTTTCCATTTAAAAACCGTGCAAATGTAAGAAAATAAACGTGAATGAGGCCAGAAATAACGCGAATTGTGTGTGTGTGTGTGTGTGTGTGTGTGTGTGTGTGTGTGTGTGTGTGTGTGTGTGTGTGTGTGTGTGTGTGTGTGTGTGTGTGCGTGCGTGCGTGTGTGTGTTTGTGTGTGTGTGCGTGTGTGCGTGCGTGCGTGTGTGTGTGTGTGTGTGTGTGTGTGTGTGTGTGTGTGTGTGTGTGTGTGTGTGTGTGTGTGTGTGTGTGTGTGTGTGTGTGTGTGTGTGTGTGTGTGTGTGTGTGTGTGTGTGTGTGTGTGTGTGTGTGTGTGTGTGTGTGTGTGTGTGTGTGTGTGTGTGTGTGTGTGTGTGTGTGTGTGTGTGTGTGTGTGTGTGTGTGTGTGTGTGTGTGTGTGTGTGTGTGTGTGTGTGTGTGTGTGTGTGTGTGTGTGTGTGTGTGTGTGTGTGTGTGTGTGTGTGTGTGTGTGTGTGTGTCTTCCCTGCCTTTTTATTGCGGTAGTGATAATAATAAAATGGAAACGTAAACAGTACATAACTGAGATATGCTTGCCTGCCACGCACGATATATTTTCTCTTATACATGACTAGCAGAATACTCGTGCTTCGCTACGGAGTTTCACGTTGTACGTAATGAAAATGTTAGTTTAATTAATAAAGTTTAATTAAAGTAGGCTTCTTAAAAATAAATAGCTTTTGCCCACAACTTCGTTCGCGTGGTCTTCAATTTAATGCGATAATATATTTAGAACAGAATCTATTCTATTGGGTTGCCATAGTAACCAGATCTAATAGTATTTTAAGACCGCAAAGGACCCCCCAGAGGATCGTATCGAAAAAAACACCTGTCCTATGTTGGTTCTCCCTTTGCGTAAATTATTTGTGCCAAGCTTGGTTGTAATCGGTCCAGTGGTTTAGGAGGCGATGTGGAAGACCCAAAGATCCCCCAAAAGGACCCCATCGAAAAAACACCTATCCTATGTTGGTTCTCCCGTTGCGTAAAATATTTGTGCCAAGTTTGGTTGAAATCGGTACAGTGGTTTAGGAGGAGATGTGGAAGAAAACTTCGCGGACGTGCGCACAACAACTCGCCGAAGTTTCATCGCAATCGGATGAATGGTATAGGAACGCATACGGGACAAACAAAGAAACATTAATTTTTATATATAAGATGTAAACTATACCACTTACTTGTCATAAACCGTGATAGCTAAGCTAATGTACAACATATATATATATTAATTATACACATAAATGTTCCTGGATAGACACTCTATCTATTGGCGAAAACTTGAATAAAATCCGTTCAGTACTTCCTGAGATTAGCGATTTCAAACACAGAGAGAAAACGGACCGACATTACTTTATACTATGTACAGATTTACATTAAAATGAAAAAAATATAATTTTATTGCCTGGCAACAAAATTATTTTATTTTTACTTCCATATTCCTTAAGGAATCGATGTATGGTGATGGCAAAAAAAATCGTGTTCGAGATTATTGCAGATTCTGATTGTACTACACTCAAAACATGAAAAAATATCGGTATGGAGAACCATACACGACTTCCATATTCTAAGATTTATTTTTAAAATCTTTTTCGAAATGAAATATTACCATAGAAACTACTTCTTTCTACTTACTGCTTCAGCCTTAACCACAGTACTGTGGTCACTAACATATACCACCTCACGTTATCGCACTCGATTTTCACTGATGATGAAAGTCAATGGCATTGCCGAAACGTCTGGTTTTGTAGAAAACATTGGACTACGGCCAAATATCCCGGGAAGGAATTTTAACAAAAACTACTTCTTTGTTGCCGATAAAGTTGTACACATATATATAAAAAATATGCATAAAATTAATGGCTTGTATAAGTTAATGATTGATCTCCATTAAGTAGTGCTCAAGTTTCCAAAGTTTTAATATTATGATGTCCGTAATTAAAACATCAGAGCAGGTTTAGTGTGTATGAGGGTTCACCGTGGACAAAAATTTTCAACATTTCCTATTGAGCGTTGCTTAGAATAAATCTGCGAATCTACAGTGTACGTTTCACAGAACAAACACGCGGAAAAGAAGGAGCGCTCCGAAGTCACTCATGGACCCTCAGCATCTTGCAGAGGGTTCATTCCCTAAAGACGAAAAGTCTGTCTATGAATCGTTCCTCTCTAAACATGTGCAGTTACACTGCCCAGCGATCCACAGGAAGCAAATCGCTATCCACGCTGGACACTTTTTCGGCTTGCATGCGTTATGTTGGTATGGGTTCGGCACTTTCCATTTAAAAACCGTGCAAATGTAAGAAAATAAACGTGAATGAGGCCAGAAATAACGCGAATTGTGTGTGTGTGTGTCTTCCCTGCCTTTTTATTGCGGTAGTGATAATAATAAAATGGAAACGTAAACAGTACATAACTGAGATATGCTTGCCTGCCACGCACGATATATTTTCTCTTATACATGACTAGCAGAATACCCGTGCTTCGCTACGGAGTTTCACGTTATACGTAATGAAAATGTTAGTTTAATTAATAAAGTTTAATTAAAGTAGGCTTCTTAAAAATAAATAGCTGTTGCCCACAACTTCGTTCGCGTGGTCTTCAATTTATTGCGATAATATATTTAGAACAGAATCTATTCTATTGGGTTGCCATAGTAACCAGATCTAATAGTATTTTAAGACCGCAAAGGACCCCCCAGAGGATCGTATCGAGAAAAACACCTGTCCTATGTTGGTTCTCCCGTTGCGTAAAATATTTGTGCCAAGTTTGGTAGAAATCGGTCCAATGGTTTAGGTGGAGACGTGGAAGACCCCAAAGGATCCCCCAAAGGATCGTATCGAAAAAACACTTGTCCTATGTTGGTTCTCCCTTTGCGTAAAATATTTGTGCCAAGTTTGGTTGAAATCGGTCCAGTGGTTTAGGAGGTGATGTGGAAGACCCAAAGAACCCCCAAAAGGACCCCATCGGAAAAACACCTATCCTATGTTGGTTCTCCCGTTGCGTAAAATATTTGTGCCAAGTTTGGTTGAAATCGGTACAGTGGTTTAGGAGGAGATGTGGAAGAAACCTTCGCGGACGTGCGCACAACAACTCGCCGAAGTTTCATCGCAATCGGATGAATGGTATAGGAACGCATACGGGACAAACTAAGAAACATTCATTTTTATATATAAGATGTAAACTATACCACTTACTTGACATAAACCGTCATAGCTAAGCTAATGTACAACATATATGTATTAATTATACACATAAATTTTCCTCGATAGACACTCTATCTATTGGCGAAAACTTGAATAAAATCCGTTCAGTACTTCCTGAGATTAACGATTTCAAACACAAAGAGAAAATGGACCGACATTACTTTATACTATGTACAGATTTACATTAAAATGAGAAAATTATAATTTTATTGCCTGGCAACAAAATTATTTTATTTTTACTTCCATATTCCTTTAGGAATGGAAGTATGGTGATGGCAAAAAAAATCGTGTTCGAGATTACTGCAGATTATGATTGTACGACACTCAAAACATGAAAAAATATCGGTATGGAGAACCATACGTGACTTCCATATTATAAGATTTATTTTTAAAATCATTTTCGAAATGAAATATTACCATAGAAACTACTTCTTTCTACTTACTGCTTCAGCCTTAACCACAGTACTGTGGTCACTAACATATACCACCTCACGTTATCGCACTCGATTTTCACTGATGATGGAAGTCAATGGCATTGCCGAAACGTCTGGTTTTGTAGAAAACATTGGACTACGGCCAAATATCCCGGGAAGGAATTTTAACAAAAACTACTTCTTTGTTGCCGATAAAGTTGTACACATCTATATAAAAAATATGCATAAAATTAATGGCTTGTATAAGTTAATGATTGATCTCCATTAAGTAGTGCTCAAGGTTCCAAAGTTTTAATATTATGATGTCCGTAATTAAAACATCAGAGCAGGTTTAGTGTGTATGAGGGTTCACCGTGGACAAAAATTTTCAACATTTCCTATTGAGCGTTGCTTAGAATAAATCTGCGAATCTACAGTGTACGTTTCACAAAACAAACACGCGGAAAAGAAGGAGCGCTCCGAAGTCACTCATGGACCCTCAGCATCTTGCAGATGGTTCATTCCCTAAAGACGAAAAGTCTGTCTATGAATCGTTCCTCTGTAAACACGTGCAGTTACACTGCCCAGCGATCCACAGGAAGCAAATCGCTATCCACGCTGGATACTTTTTGGCTTGCATGCATTATGTTGGTATGGGTTCGGCACTTTCCATTTAAAAACCGTGCAAATGTAAGAAAATAAACGTGAATGAGGCCAGAAATAACGCGAATTGTGTGTGTGTGTGTGTGTGTGTGTGTGTGTGTGTGTGTGTGTGTGTGTGTGTGTGTGTGTGTGTGTGTGTGTGTGTGTGTGTGTGTGTGTGTGTGTGTGTGTGTGTGTGTGTGTGTGTGTGTGTGTGTGTGTGTGTGTGTGTGTGTGTGTGTGTGTGTGTGTGTGTGTGTGTGTGTGTGTGTGTGTGTGTGTGTGTGTGTCGTCCTTGCCTTTTTATTGCGGTAGTGATAATAATAAAATGGAAACGTAAACAATACATAACTGAGATATGCTTGCCTGCCACGCACGATATATTTTCTCTTATACATGACTAGCAGAATACCCGTGCTTCGCTACGGAGTTTCACGTTATACGTAATGAAAATGTTAGTTTAATTAATAAAGTTTAATTAAAGTAGGCTTCTTAAAAATAAATAGCTGTTGCCCACAACTTCGTTCGCGTGGTCTTCAATTTATTGCGATAATATATTTAGAACAGAATCTATTCTATTGGGTTGCCATAGTAACCAGATCTAATAGTATTTTAAGACCGCAAAGGACCCCCCAGAGGATCGTATCGAGAAAAACACCTGTCCTATGTTGGTTCTCCCGTTGCGTAAAATATTTGTGCCAAGTTTGGTAGAAATCGGTCCAATGGTTTAGGTGGAGACGTGGAAGACCCCAAAGGATCCCCCAAAGGATCGTATCGAAAAAACACTTGTCCTATGTTGGTTCTCCCTTTGCGTAAAATATTTGTGCCAAGTTTGGTTGAAATCGGTCCAGTGGTTTAGGAGGTGATGTGGAAGACCCAAAGAACCCCCAAAAGGACCCCATCGGAAAAACACCTATCCTATGTTGGTTCTCCCGTTGCGTAAAATATTTGTGCCAAGTTTGGTTGAAATCGGTACAGTGGTTTAGGAGGAGATGTGGAAGAAACCTTCGCGGACGTGCGCACAACAACTCGCCGAAGTTTCATCGCAATCGGATGAATGGTATAGGAACGCATACGGGACAAACTAAGAAACATTCATTTTTATATATAAGATGTAAACTATACCACTTACTTGACATAAACCGTCATAGCTAAGCTAATGTACAACATATATGTATTAATTATACACATAAATTTTCCTCGATAGACACTCTATCTATTGGCGAAAACTTGAATAAAATCCGTTCAGTACTTCCTGAGATTAACGATTTCAAACACAAAGAGAAAATGGACCGACATTACTTTATACTATGTACAGATTTACATTAAAATGAAAAAATTATAATTTTATTGCCTGGCAACAAAATTATTTTATTTTTACTTCCATATTCCTTTAGGAATGGAAGTATGGTGATGGCAAAAAAAATCGTGTTCGAGATTACTGCAGATTATGATTGTACGACACTCAAAACATGAAAAAATATCGGTATGGAGAACCATACGTGACTTCCATATTATAAGATTTATTTTTAAAATCATTTTCGAAATGAAATATTACCATAGAAACTACTTCTTTCTACTTACTGCTTCAGCCTTAACCACAGTACTGTGGTCACTAACATATACCACCTCACGTTATCGCACTCGATTTTCACTGATGATGGAAGTCAATGGCATTGCCGAAACGTCTGGTTTTGTAGAAAACATTGGACTACGGCCAAATATCCCGGGAAGGAATTTTAACAAAAACTACTTCTTTGTTGCCGATAAAGTTGTACACATCTATATAAAAAATATGCATAAAATTAATGGCTTGTATAAGTTAATGATTGATCTCCATTAAGTAGTGCTCAAGGTTCCAAAGTTTTAATATTATGATGTCCGTAATTAAAACATCAGAGCAGGTTTAGTGTGTATGAGGGTTCACCGTGGACAAAAATTTTCAACATTTCCTATTGAGCGTTGCTTAGAATAAATCTGCGAATCTACAGTGTACGTTTCACAAAACAAACACGCGGAAAAGAAGGAGCGCTCCGAAGTCACTCATGGACCCTCAGCATCTTGCAGATGGTTCATTCCCTAAAGACGAAAAGTCTGTCTATGAATCGTTCCTCTGTAAACACGTGCAGTTACACTGCCCAGCGATCCACAGGAAGCAAATCGCTATCCACGCTGGATACTTTTTGGCTTGCATGCATTATGTTGGTATGGTTTCGGCACTTTCCATTTAAAAACCGTGCAAATGTAAGAAAATAAACGTGAATGAGGCCAGAAATAACGCGAATTGTGTGTGTGTGTGTGTGTGTGTGTGTGTGTGTGTGTGTGTGTGTGTGTGTGTGTGTGTGTGTGTGTGTGTGTGTGTGTGTGTGTGTGTGTGTGTGTGTGTGTGTGTGTGTGTGTGTGTGTGTGTGTGTGTGTGTGTGTGTGTGTGTGTGTGTGTGTGTGTCGTCCTTGCCTTTTTATTGCGGTAGTGATAATAATAAAATGGAAACGTAAACAATACATAACTGAGATATGCTTGCCTGCCACGCACGATATATTTTCTCTTATACATGACTAGCAGAATACCCGTGCTTCGCTACGGAGTTTCACGTTGTACGTAATGAAAATGTTAGTTTAATGAATAAAGTTTAATTAAAGTAGGCTTCTTATAAATAAATAGCTGTTGCCCACAACTTCGTTCGCGTGGTCTTCAATTTAATGCGATAATATATTTAGAACAGAATCAATTCTATTGGGTTGCCATAGTAACCAGATCTAATAGTTTTTTAAGACCGCAAAGGACCCCCCAGAGGATCGTATCGAAAAAACACTTGTCCTATGTTGGTTCTCCCTTTGCGTAAAATATTTGTGCCAAGTTTGGTTGAAATCGGTCCAGTGGTTTAGGAGGCGATATGGAAGACCCAAAGAACCCCCAAAAGGACCCCATCGAAAAAACACCTATCCTATGTTGGTTCTCCCGTTGCATAAAATATTTGTGCCAAGTTTGGTTGAAATCGGTACAGTGGTTTAGGAGGAGATGTGGAAGAAACCTTCGCGGACGTGCGCACAACAACTCGCCGAAGTTTCATCGCAATCGGATGAATGGTATAGGAACGCATACGGGACAAACAAAGAAACATTCATTTTTATATATAAGATGTAAACTATACCACTTACTTGACATAAACCGTGATAGCTAAGCTAATGTACAACATATATGTATTAATTATACACATAAATGTTCCTCGATAGACACTCTATCTATTGGCGAAAACTTGAATAAAATCCGTTCAGTACTTCCTGAGAGTAGCGATTTCAAACACAAAGAGAAATAGGACCGACATTACTTTATACTATGTTCAGATTTACATTAAAATGAAAAAATTATAATTTTATTGCCTGGCAACAAAATTATTTTATTTTTACTTCCATATTCCTTAAGGAATGGAAGTATGGTGATGGCAAAAAAATCGTGTTCGAGATTACTGCAGTTTCTGATTGTACTACACTCAAAACATGAAAAAATATCGGTATGGAGAACCATACATGACGTCCATATTCTAAGATTTATTTTTAAAATCATTTTCGAAATGAAATATTACCATAGAAACTACTTCTTTCTACTTACTGCTTCAGCCTTAACCACAGTACTGTGGTCACTAACATATACCACCTCACGTTATCGCACTCGATTTTCACTGATGATGGAAGTCAATGGCATTGCCGAAACGTCTGGTTTTGTAGAAAACATTGGACTACGGCCAAATATCCCGGGAAGGAATTTTAACAAAAACTACTTCTTTGTTGCCGATAAAGTTGTACACATCTATATAAAAAATATGCATAAAATTAATGGCTTGTATAAGTTAATGATTGATCTCCATTAAGTAGTGCTCAAGGTTCCAAAGTTTTAATATTATGATGTCCGTAATTAAAACATCAGAGCAGGTTTAGTGTGTATGAGGGTTCACCGTGGACAAAAATTTTCAACATTTCCTATTGAGCGTTGCTTAGAATAAATCTGCGAATCTACAGTGTACGTTTCACAAAACAAACACGCGGAAAAGAAGGAGCGCTCCGAAGTCACTCATGGACCCTCAGCATCTTCCAGAGGGTTCATTCCCTAAAGACGAAAAGTCTGTCTATGAATCGTTCCTCTGTAAACACGTGCAGTTACACTGCCCAGCGATCCACAGGAAGCAAATCACTATTCACGCTGGACACTTTTTCGGCTTGCATGCGTTATGTTGGTATGGGTTCGGCACTTTCCATTTAAAAACCGTGCAAATGTAAGAAAATAAACGTGAATGAGGCCAGAAATAACGCGAATTGTGTGTGTGTGTATCTTCCCTGCCTTTTTATTGCGGTAGTGATAATAATAAAATGGAAACGTAAACAGTACATAACTGAGATATGCTTGCCTGCCACGCACGATATATTTTCTCTTATACATGACTAGCAGAATACCCGTGCTTCGCTACGGAGTTTCACGTTATACGTAATGAAAATGTTAGTTTAATTAATAAAGTTTAATTAAAGTAGGCTTCTTAAAAATAAATAGCTGTTGCCCACAACTTCGTTCGCGTGGTCTTCAATTTAATGCGATAATATATTTAGAACAGAATATATTCTATTGGGTTGCCATAGTAACCAGATCTAATAGTATTTAAAGACCGCAAAGGACCCCCCAGAGGATCGTATCGAGAAAAACACCTGTCCTATGTTGGTTCTCCCGTTGCGTAAAATATTTGTGCCAAGTTTGGTTGAAATCGGTCCAATGGTTTAGTTGGAGACGTGGAAGACCCCAAAGGATCCCCTAAAGGATCGTATCGAAAAAACACTTGACCTATGTTGGTTCTCCCTTTGCGTAAAATATTTGTGCCAAGTTTGGTTGAAATCGGTCCAGTGGTTTAGGAGGTGATGTGGAAGACCCAAAGAACCCCCAAAAGGACCCCATCGGAAAAACACCTATCCTATGTTGGTTCTCCCGTTGCGTAAAATATTTGTGCCAAGTTTGGTTGAAATCGGTACAGTGGTTTAGGAGGAGATGTGGAAGAAACCTTCGCGGACGTGCGCACAACAACTCGCCGAAGGTTCATCGCAATCGGATGAATGGTATAGGAACGCATACGGGACAAACTAAGAAACATTCATTTTTATATATAAGATGTAAACTATACCACTTACTTGACATAAACCGTGATAGCTAAGCTAATGTACAACATATATGTATTAATTATACACATAAATTTTCCTCGATAGACACTCTATCTATTGGCGAAAACTTGAATAAAATCCGTTCAGTACTTCCTGAGATTAGCGATTTCAAACACAAAGAGAAAATGGACCGACAATACTTTATACTATGTACAGATTTACATTAAAATGAAAAAATTATAATTTTATTGCCTGGCAACAAAATTATTTTATTTTTACTTCCATATTCCTTAAGAAATGGAAGTATGGTGATGGCAAAAAAAATCGTGTTCGAGATTACTGCAGATTCTGATTGTACTACACTCAAAACATGAAAAAATATCGGTATGGAGAACCATACATGACTTCCATATTCTAAGATTTATTTTTAAAATCATTTTCGAAATGAAATATTACCATAGAAACTACTTCTTTCTACTTACTGCTTCAGCCTTAACCACAGTACTGTGGTCACTAACATATACCACCTCACGTTATCGCACTCGATTTTCACTGATGATGGAAGTCAATGGCATTGCCGAAACGTCTGGTTTTGTAGAAAACATTGGACTACGGCCAAATATCCCGGGAAGGAATTTTAACAAAAACTACTTCTTTGTTGCCGATAACGTTGTACACATATATATAAAAAATATGCATAAAATTAATGGCTTGTATAAGTTAATGATTGATCTCCATTAAGTAGTGCTCAAGTTTCCAAAGTTTTAATATTATGATGTCCGTAATTAAAACATCAGAGCAGGTTTAGTGTGTATGAGGGTTCACCGTGGACAAAAATTTTCATCATTTCCTATTGAGCGTTGCTTAGAATAAATCTGCGAATCTACAGTGTACGTTTCACAGAACAAACACGCGGAAAAGAAGGAGCGCTCCGAAGTCACTCATGGACCCTCAGCATCTTGCAGAGGGTTCATTCCCTAAAGACGAAAAGTCTGTCTATGAATCGTTCCTCTGTAAACATGTGCAGTTACACTGCCCAGCGATCCACAGGAAGCAAATCTTTATCCACGCTGGACACTTTTTTGCTTGCATGCGTTTTGTTGGTATGGGTTCGGCACTTTCCATTTAAAAACCGTGCAAATGTAAGAAAATAAACGTGAATGAGGCCAGAAATAACGCGAATTGTGTGTGTGTGTGTGCGTGTGCGTGCGTGCGTGCGTGCGTGCGTGCGCGTGCGTGCGCGCGTGCGTGTGTGTGTGTGTGTGTGTGTGTGTGTGTGTGTGTGTGTGTGTGTGTGTGTGTGTGTGTGTGTGTGTGTGTGTGTGTGTGTGTGTGTGTGTGTGTGTGTGTGTGTGTGTGTGTGTGTGTGTGTGTGTGTGTGTGTGTGTGTGTGTGTGTGTGTGTGTGTGTGTGTGTGTGTGTGTGTGTGTTCCCTGCCTTTTTATTGCGGTAGTGATAATAATAAAATGGAAACGTAAACAATACATAACTGAGATATGCTTGCCTGCCACGCACGATATATTTTCTCTTATACATGACTAGCAGAATACCCGTGCTTCGCTACGGAGTTTCACGTTGTACGTAATTAAAATGTTAGTTTAATTAATAAAGTTTAATTAAAGTAGGCTTCTTAAAAATAAATAGCTGCTGCCCACAACTTCGTTCGCGTGGTCTTCAATTTAATGCGATAATATATTTAGAACAGAATCTATTCTATTGGGTTGCCATAGTAAGCAGATCTAATAGTATTTTAAGAGCGCAAAGGACCCCCCAGAGGATCGTATCGAAAAAAACACCTGTCCTAATTTGGTTCTCCCGTTGCGTAAAATATTTGTGCCAAGTTTGGTTGAAATCGGTCCAATGGTTTAGGTGGAGACGTGGAAGACCCCAAAGGACCCCCCAAAGGATCGTATCGAAAAAACACTTGACCTATGTTGGTTCTCCCTTTGCGTAAAATATTTGTGCCAAGTTTGGTTGAAATCGGTCCAGTGGTTTAGGAGGCGATGTGGAAGACCCAAAGAACCCCCCAAAGGACCCCATCGAAAAAACACCTACCCTATGTTGGTTCTCCCGTTGCGTAAAATATTTGTGCCAAGTTTGGTTGAAATCGGTACAGTGGTTTAGGAGGAGATGTGGAAGGAACCTTCGCGGACGTGCGCACAACAACTCGCCGAAGTTTCATCGCAATCGGATGAATGGTATAGGAACGCATACGGGACAAACTAAGAAACATTCATTTTTATATATAAGATGTAAACTATACCTCTTACTTGACATAAACCGTGATAGCTAAGCTAATGTACAACATATATGTATTAATTATACACATAAATGTTCCTCGATAGACACTCTATCTATTGGCGAAAACTTGAATAAAATCCGTTCAGTACTTCCTGAGATTAGCGATTTCAAACACTGAGAGAAAACGGACCGACATTACTTTATACTATGTACAGATTTACATTAAAATGAAAAAATTATAATTTTATTGCCTGGCAACAAAATTATTTTATTTTTACTTCCATATTCCTTAAGGAATGGAAGTATGGTGATGGCAAAAAAAATCGTGTTCGAGATTATTGCAGATTCTGATTGTACTACACTCAAAACATGAAAAAATATCGGTATGGAGAACCATACATGACTTCCATATTCTAAGATTTATTTTTAAAATCATTTTCGAAATGAAATATTACCATAGAAACTACTTCTTTCTACTTACTGCTTCAGCCTTAACCACAGTACTGTGGTCACTAACATATACCACCTCACATTATCGCACTCGATTTTCACTGATGATGGAAGTCAATGGCATTGCCGAAACGTCTGGTTTTGTAGAAAACATTGGACTACGGCCAAATATCCCGGGAAGGAATTTTAACAAAAACTACTTCTTTGTTGCCGATAACGTTGTACACATATATATAAAAAATATGCATAAAATTAATGGCTTGTATAAGTTAATGATTGATCTCCATTAAGTAGTGCTCAAGGTTCCAAAGTTTTAATATTATGATGTCTGTAATTAAAACATCAGAGCAGGTTTAGTGTGTATGAGGGTTCACCGTGGACAAAAATTTTCAACATTTCCTATTGAGCGTTGCTTAGAATAAATCTGCGAATCTACAGTGTACGTTTCACAGAACAAACACGCGGAAAAGAAGGAGCGCTCCGAAGTCACTCATGGACCCTCAGCATCTTGCAGAGGGTTCATTCCCTAAAGACGAAAAGTTTGTCTATGAATCGTTCTTCTGTAAACACGTGCAGTTACACTGCCCAGCGATCCACAGGAAGCAAATCGCTATCCACGCTGGACACTTTTTCGGCTTGCATGCGTTATGTTGGTATGGGTTCGGCACTTTCCATTTAAAAACCGTGCAAATGTAAGAAAATAAACGTGAATGAGGCCAGAAATAACGCGAATTGTGTGTGTGTGTGTGTGTGTGTGTGTGTGTGTGTGTGTGTGTGTGTGTGTGTGTGTGTGTGTGTGTGTGTGTGTGTGTGTGTGTGTGTGTGTGTGTGTGTGTGTGTGTGTGTGTGTGTGTGTGTGTGTGTGTGTGTGTGTGTGTGTGTGTGTGTGTGTGTGTGTGTGTGTGTGTGTGTGTGTCTTCCCAGCCTTTTTATTGCGGTAGTGATAATAATAAAATGGAAACGTAAACAGTACATAACTGAGATATGCTTGCCTGCCACGCACGATATATTTTCTCTTATACATGTCTAGCAGAATACCCGTGCTTCGCTACGGAGTTTCACGTTGTACGTAATGAAAATGTTAGTTTAAATAATAAAGTTTAATTAAAGTAGGTTTCTTAAAAATAAATAGCTGTTGCCCACTACTTCGTTCGCGTGGTCTTCAATTTAATGCGATAATATATTTAGAACAGAATCTATTCTATTGGGTTGCCATAGTAACCAGATCTAATAGTTTTTTAAGACCGCAAAGGACCCCCCAGAGGATCGTATCGAAAAAAAACACCTGTCCTATGTTGGTTCTCCCGTTGCGTAAAATATTTGTGCCAAGTTTGGTTGAAATCGGTCCAATGGTTTAGGTGGAGACGTGGAAGACCCCAAAGGACCCCCCAAAGGATCGTATCGAAAAAACACTTGTCCTATGTTGGTTCTCCCTTTGCGTAAAATATTTGTGCCAAGTTTGGTTGAAATCGGTCCAGAGGTTTAGGAGGCGATGTGGAAGACCCAAAGAACCCCCAAAAGGACCACATCGAAAAAACAACTATCCTATGTTGGTTCTCCCGTTTGTGTAAAATATTTGTGCCAAGTTTGGTTGAAATTGATACAGTGGTTTAGGAGGAGATGTGGAAGAAACCTTCGCGGACGTGCGCACAACAACTCGCCGAAGTTTCATCGCAATCGGATGAATAGTATAGGAACGCATACGGGACAAACAAAGAAACATTCATTTTTATATATAAGATGTAAACTATACCACTTACTTGACATAAACCGTGATAGCTAAGCTAATGTACAACATATATGTATTAATTATACACATAAATGTTCCTCGATAGACACTCTATCTATTGGCGAAAACTTGAATAAAATCCGTTCAGTACTTCCTGAGATTATCGATTTCAAACACAGAGAGAAAACGGACCGAACATTACTTTGGTACTATGTACAGATTTACATTAAAATGAAAAAATTATAATTTTATAGCCTGGCAACAAAATTATTTTATTTTTACTTCCATATTCCTTAAGAATGGAAGTATGGTGATGGCAAAAAAAATCGTGTTCGAGATTATTGCAGATTCTGATTGTACTACACTAAAAACATGAAAAAATATCGGTATGGAGAACCATACATAACTTCCATATTCTAAGATTTATTTTTACTTCCATATTCCTTAAGGAATGGAAGTATGGTGATGGGCAAAAAAGATCGTGTTCGAGATTATTGCAGATTCTGATTCTACTACACTCAAAACATGAAAAAAAGTCGTTTTCCGAAGTGTCTGTGTGTGTGTCTGTCTGTGTGTCTGTGTGTGTGTATGTCTAGTTTTTTTTCTATGGCAAACGATAACTGCCGCAAATTCAAACAGAATCAAATAATTTTTTGCATACAGCCCTGATTCATAAAGTAATTATTTATTTTTAAGAAGCCTACTTTAATTAAACTTTATTAATTAAACTAACATTTTCATTACGTACAAAGTGAAACTCCGTAGCGAAGCACGGGTATTCTGCTAGTCATGTATAAGAGAAAATATATCGTGCGTGGCAGGCAAGCATATCTCAGTTATGTAATGTTTACATTTCCATTTTATTATTATGCCTACAGCAATAAAAAGGCAGGTAAGACACACACACACACACACACACACACACACACACACACACACACACACACACACAATTCACGTTATTTCTGGCCTCACTCATGTTTATTTTCTTACATTTGCACGCTTTTTAAATGGAAAGTGCCAAAACCCACACCAACATAACGCGTGCAAGCCGAAAAATTGGACATCAATTTGCTTACTGGCGAAGCTGGTAGTTAATGAATGGGTAGTGTTACGACACAATTAAGCCAAATCCCGTACCAGTGATAAAAAAGATAATTCTTAATATAAAAATACTTCATATAAAATAAAATGTTTAAAAATGATTAAAATATTAATATTTTGACACGACGTACGACGATATTACCCAACCTAAGTGATTGATCCAACAACATAAACACAAAGAAGGGAACTACAAATCATTCTCAAGAAAAAAGGTGATAGAACAAACAATTATGAACTAACAAAGGAAGATATGAACCCAGAACTAAAGAAGAATCCGAGGAAGAGAACAAATCCCTACGATTAAACAGAAAGCAAATCAGATGAGAAGAGGAGAACCGATTCAAGATGAAGACTATTGAAGATGAAGACTATTGAAGATGAAGACAACGAAGAAGAGGAGACAAGTTAAACCCAAGGGGAGACTAACACACATATAAAGGGGAAAAATAGTATACTCCAGGATAGAATACTGTGAATAAACCCCAAATAATTATTTATTGTTGAAACAAATATTATTGTTATAATTGAATTAACCTATGTACCCATTTTAAAGACAATACGATTGTAAAGTAATATAATGTAGAAAAAGTACACTAACACAGTTAGAAAGGTTAGATTTAACAAAAAATAACTAACCTAATATTATTAATAATAAATATTATGCTAGAAAGAAATAGTGAGAAATGATAGGAGAAAGATAGGGATTACCCATTAAATAACACTCAATACAAACAGTGAACCAAAGTGAAGTGAAATAGTGAAGTGTAAGTACCCTAAAAATAGTGAAAGTGTATGTTAAGCATTAAAAATGTAATGATAAGTAAGAAAACACTTTGTAAAACAGTGATGAACAATCAATGATTGGAGTGACCTAGTACACATTTATATAATTAAAAATAATATTCTGAATAATAATAAAAGAAGCAATGTTATCCAGGGAGAAAGCCCAGACAAAAGTAATTTGTGTTAACATGGTATAGTAGAATAGAAATAAAGTTTTGTTGTTAAAATTAAGACTACAATGAATAAAACACCCCATGTTGAAAGGGGAATTAACTTTCATAATTTTATAAGAAGTGATGATGTTTATCACTCTAGGTTGTAACAAAAGAAAGGAATCAACATTAGAACTAACAATAACTAGTAAATTATAAAAAATAGTTTGGTTCAATGTTATAAAGGGGATATGGCTGAAGGGAACCTACAGTCCATAAGCCTAATTATTATATTTTAAAATATGTGTAATGAAAATGTATGTTGAATAGTAGTTAAAACACGAACAAATATGATAACTAAGTGAAGCCCATCAGGCTGAATTCAAAATGTAATTTAAAAGAGATACACCAAAAAACCATCATGGCTAATCTTAGCTATGGAAACATCTAACTGTCAGAAACACTCAAATGTAAATTGTAACAATTTCGCAAGAAACTTTACTAATCTAAGACCAGTAAATGGCCAGTAATTATATGTCAATCATTTTAAAACAGAAATGTTATTATAAAAGTTTAATTTAAGTAAGATATGTAATTTATCAGATGTCAAATATTTAGACTAAAGTTAATGTATAACAGAATATGACCTTATGAGGTATCATTGTAAACCTTGAAAGGAAAGAAAGATAATAGTGATATCATTTATTACACCAAAGGAATTATAAAGGAATAAAACCATTAGGAAAATACTTAATAAATTTGAATAAAAATTCAAATATCTTAACAATGTCTTTGAAGGAGTAATTAACCAATCCCAGGATTGCTGTTACTATGGTAACGAGCCGTTGAGGGCTTATTTTCCGTTAAATAATTGAGACTCGAAAAAACGACGCGTGGGTAAGCGGCACGCAAAATTGGAATGATTGAAATTTTAATTTAAATAGTTACTACAAGTTTCGAAAGTGAACCAAGATGACCAAAGACGAATAGATGTCGACCTACCAAGAATTAACGATGTCCTGGAACCAAATTAAATAAATTAATTATCAAAAACCCAAGACGAGATTGAAAAAGATGTTGGAAGCTTAAAACCAATCCAAATTGGCCGAATATCCACTACCTCGATGACTACACATCAACGCAATCTGAACTGATAAGTATCGAATAAATTCCTTAATCCCAAAAAACCAAATTACTTAAATTATTTTCCAAATGATAAAATTTCTCACTATTGAACAAATATTATTTTCTTTCAAAGGTGTTAATGCATAATTTACTTACATAAAAACATTTTATTAATCAAAATATAACCTCGATTAAGAGGATCATGTTGTAACAAAAATACGACACTACCGAACAATTTGTAAAAACACATCATACTTTCTAAGTACGTATAGGGTATGGTAGTGTACTTTTTTAATGTAACCAACGTTTATGTCTTATTTCATAATCCAAAGAACCCCAGATTTTAAACATAGTAATATATTGTATGAACTGACGCCATGTCGGCAACAGAAAGTGTTTTAAAATCAATTTTGCCAACTCTGAGATATTTTTGTGTTTCATGCTGTAAGCCGGAGCTATTTGTTATCAAATTATTTATAATCCTTTTGTTATATTAATTCATGATTGAATTTGTATTAAACTCACAGTACCGAGTATTACTATCTTTTTATTTCATAGGACGTTGTAGAGTATATGTGTGTTAGCAAGTTTTATTCATTAACCAACTAGCGCTCATCACGAGTGGTTGAGACGGCAACCTGTATAGCGGCGGGAACCATTCGAACGCCACAGCTGTCCATGCTAATAACACGTATTATCTTAGAATTTAACTATTTTAATTGTTTTAATAGAAACAATTTGGCGCCACCCGGGATTCGCAACCCCTATGAATTAACAGGTAGGTTGTACTGGTAATGTTGACAACGCTACAGACTCCAGTAGTGACGTCAATTTATGTAACAACCGGTGTGAGGCAAACACACTACATTCACACTAATACACAAAATAAACAAGTGTGAACATACATTTTAACAGGTACGACCCAGTTTATTGTTACATATTGACGAACCCAACGCGGGGCTTTAAGGAAGAAGGACGTACCCGGTTTACTTGTTACATATTGGCGACCAGCAACATGAGGCTAGAAAGAGTAACTAGCGGCGGTTATGAATAGACATGGTATGGTTACGAGGCGCAAAGGGAAGGAAGCATTAAACCGAGAAGGAAACCAAGAAGAAATGGAGGAAGTTGAGGAAGTAGAAGTTGAGGAAACGATTGGAGAATTGTCAGAAGAGAACCCACAGGAGGACCAACTAGAAAATCCCAACCCACCTGAACCAGAAATAGAAGCAGAAGTCATGGTAAACGACCAACCAGTCAAACCAACAGAAGAAACAAAATTAGATCACATGCTGAAGTTCATGATGGAACAATTTGGACAAATGAACAGGAGCCATGAAGATTTAAATAAAAAATTAGAGTCAGACAAGGAAGATAGAAGACAGGACAAGGAAAATTTGAATAAAATATTGGAAAAACTTGACCAAAACAGTGAAGAATTGAAGAAGCAAATGAAGGAGAGCGCAGAATTTCTGAATAACAAAATAGAGAACAACCATGAAGACCTGAAAAGAAGTCAGGAGACATTGGAAAAGAAGAGTGAAGAGCTGAAGAAACAGATCAAGAAGGATCTAGAAATAGTAAATAAAAAGATGGAAAATAATCATGATATTCTCCAACGGAAGATAGAGGAAGAAATTGAGAAAACCAAGGAGGAATGGAAGCAACAATTGGTCGAATATCGAGAGGAGACCAGGCAAACGATAGCGGAGACCAACGAAGCCTTGTTACAAGTACGGGAAGAAATGAACTATAAAATCATTGATGTCGAGGAGGGAAGTAAATTGAGAGCTACCGAGTTCTACCAAGTCCTTACCGAAGGATGCCAGAAGAAGAAACAGGAGGTGGTCAAGGAACTGGAGGAGAGGCACCAAGAGATGCAAAAAGATGTAAACAATCGGGTGGAGAAAGTATACACCGTCATAGATAAAATAGACGGACTGACCAGAGAAAACAGAGAAAATCCAGGGGATCAATATACAGGAGAAACAGATGCAGGAAGAATTAGATGCATTAAGAGAAAAACCATATAATCACGCACAGTTCATAACCAGTGAAAATCGAGAAATAATTAATTTCCGCAGCTACCGGAGGAACCCGATAGAATTCCTCAAGCGGGTAGAAGAGCTGATAGAGAAGAACAGAGAAACCAGGTGGTCCAGTGTGAGAAGTACGATCGATGAAATGTTCCGAGACGCCCATGACAACTGGTGGACGGCCACTCGACCCGAGATCAATGACACACAAGAGTTTAAGAAACAATTCCGGGAGAAATATTGGTCCGAATCCACACAGAATGTGGTCCGCAATGATATCAGTAATGGAAGATACGAGTCACAAGGAGGACACACTTTAACATCTTACTTTTTGGGAAAAGTATGCTTAGCCAGAAATTTGGAACCCAAGATACCCGAGGAGTCTTTGGTAATACAGCTGGGTTATCATTACGAAGAAGCCATACAGAAGGCCAGAAGGCAAGGACAAATAAAAACAATTCAAGGAATGGTTAGTCAATTGGAGGACCTGGAGAATGACAACCAGTATCGAAAAAACAGGATCACGAACCAAAGGTATAACAAGTGGAATGAACATAATAATACGACTAATTTCCAGGGACCATACAATCATCCACAAAACAATAATCGAAATAACTGGGGCCGAAGCAATAATAATAATCATGAAGAACAAACATTCAATAGAAATACCCAGCATCACCCTCCAAATAATCCGCCTGGTGACAGAGGCCAACAAAACCATCATTCAGGGAATCAAAACAACAATAGCAACAGCCCAAATAATAATTGACCGAATGATAATTACACAGGAGCTGGACCGGAGCAACGCACGAATGGTCACCCCAACGACCATAACTACTACGGCAACCGGTATAATCCCAGTTACCAGTACAACCGGGGACCCGGGGGTAATCAGAATAGAAGCGACGACAGACGTCGGGTAAATTTTATCAGTGGGAGAAGGCAGAATAACCACCGAAGATATAACCCGAACTGGCACCCAGAATCATGGTACCACACGTCCAATAACAATAATAATCCACCAGCAGAGAGTAGGAACAATGAACCACCTCGCAATGAAGATAATCAGAGCCCAAGGGAAGAGAATGCAGAAAACATACGACAGGTAAACAGTATGGTGGGAGTGAGATCCGGAAGCGATAACCAGAGAAGGGACGCTCCATCCGGAAGTAATCAGGCCGAAGAAGAAAACTATGACTGGATACCCTTCAGTAATGGCCCAGCGGAGAATTTTCGCATAGCATATAACAAACGAAATCCGCCGGAACTTTGGATTCCATCAAGAAGCAAGGGAAATCGATCAAATACACCTCAGAGAGGAAGGCAAGTCATGGATGAAGAAGAAGGAACGGCTGATCGATGGAATGCTTAATGAACCATGATCAATAAAATTTAAAATAATTATCCAGAATAAGTGTGACTACCAAACACTTGAAGGAGAAGAGGTGCAGAATAACGAAGTGTCGAACAAGAGAAGGAAATAATAAAGGAAAGAAAAGGAGAAGTCAACTTACAAAAATATAACTAACAAGGTCCGGTATAAAGCAATATGAATAGAACAATTATGGATATCATAATAATCCGTATATCATCGCAAGAGATAATGGTAATAATACTTACCAGATAAGCAATATCAATACAAGAAAAATAAAGGGAGTTTATAACCAAACTTCGATAAAAAAGTTTTACGAAGAAGAATAAAACCATTATAAAATGAAACATATTTCCAAATTCCAAAAAAGACTGTAAGAGCAACTTACTACCTTATTTAGATGATATATGCGGAATAATAAAAAGAATTATATAATAATGAAAAAAAAACACAAAGGAAACAGTTACACAAATTCCTTTCAATTTAAATCAGTTTACAATCTGATAAAAGATTGAGATATGAAGTATGAAGTAAAAAGTGAGATAATAAGGAATAAGTTACACACATTCCTATATAATAAAAATGTAAGAATCACAAGCTTACTATTACGATTAAACAAAAAATAACTAAAAAGGAATACTCTACAAACATTCCTTTAAGGTAAGACAATTAACTTACCAAAGAATTATCAAAAATGATATTGAATACAGAACAAGATAAATCAAAAAAATAAAATCAAGCTCAAATTACTGAGATAAATACTTGAAATCATACTGAATCAAAAATATTCTAAAAAAAAAAATAAATAAAATTTTAACTGGTACAAGGAGAGAGGGAGATTATGTATAAAACCAATATACAGATATGGCTAAAGCAGAATCTTGCTAAATGACTAAGAAAAGAATGAAAAATGTCTAAGATAATTAAAATGATCACAACGAGCATTGAAAACAAAATAATGAGAAATAATGATATGATGAAATTAACATATGAATAAATATAAAAACAATCAAGTGTATGAGTAGATGATAGTATATAGTTAAGGTATAGCGGAAGGAAGAATGAGTAAAAAGCCAAAGTGATCTAAAAACAAACCACAAGGTGGACAATCCCAAAGTATATTATATTATTATTATTGATTTAAGTCACAAGTTGACAAAGAAGGTATTTAAGATTGACTGTTGAAAAGTCCAGCAATCCAAATAAACGGAGCAGAGATGATGTGCCTCTGGTCTCAGAAAAATGAGTAGTAATGGGAGAAACCAGCTACTATATAAGTTAGGGAAAAAATTGTGTATGAGGGAAAATGCACCAATGGAAATAAATAAAAACAGATCCAAATAAAATGGAATGAATTAAGTAAGAAGAGAAATGAAGAAGGGAGAAACAAACAAGAAAGAAAAGGAAAAAGGTTATCTATAACTGATAATTTCATAAAAAACTATGCTAGTGTTTTATTAAAATGATCAATTTTAGAGGAGAGGCATTATGTTACGACACAATTAAGCCAAATCCCGTACCAGTGATAAAAAAGATAATTCTTAATATAAAAATACTTCATATAAAATAAAATGTTTAAAAATGATTAAAATATTAATATTTTGACATGACGTACGACGATATTACCCAACCCAAGTGATTGATCCAACAACATAAACACAAAGAAGGGAACTACAAACCATACTCAAGAAAAAAGGTGATAGAACAAACAATTATGAACTAACAAAGGAAGATATGAACCCAGAACTAAAGAAGAATCCAAGGAAGAGAACAAATCCCTACGATTAAACAGAAAGCAAATCAGATGAGAAGAGGAGAACCGATTCAAGATGAAGACTATTGAAGATGAAGACAACGAAGAAGAGGAAGAATAAAGAGGAGACAAGTTAAACCCAAGGGGAGACTAACAAATATTATTGTTATAATTGAATTAACCTATGTACCCATTTTAAAGACAATACGATTGTAAAGTAATGTAATGTAGAAAAAGTACACTAACACAGTTAGAAAGGTTAGATTTAACAAAAAATAACTAACCTAATATTATTAATAATAAATATTATGCTAGAAAGAAATAGTGAGAAATGATAGGAGAAAGATAGGGATTACCCATTAAATAACACTCAATACAAACAGTGAACCAAAGTGAAGTGAAATAGTGAAGTGTAAGTACCCTAAAAATAGTGAAAGTGTATGTTAAGCATTAAAAATGTAATGATAAGTAAGAAAACACTTTGTAAAACAGTGATGAACAATCAATGATTGGAGTGACCTAGTACACATTTATATAATTAAAAATAATATTCCGAATAATAATAAAAGAAGCAATGTTATCCAGGGAGAAAGCCCAGACAAAAGTAATTTGTGTTAACATGGTATAGTAGAATAGAAATAAAGTTTTGTTGTTAAAATTAAGACTACAATGAATAAAACACCCCATGTTGAAAGGGGAATTAACTTTCATAATTTTATAAGAAGTGATGATGTTTATCACTCTAGGTTGTAACAAAAGAAAGGAATCAACATTAGAACTAACAATAACTAGTAAATTATAAAAAATAGTTTGGTTCAATGTTATAAAGGGGATATGGCTGAAGGGAACCTACAGTCCATAAGCCTAATTATTATATTTTAAAATATGTGTAATGAAAATGTATGTTGAATAGTAGTTAAAACACGAACAAATATGATAACTAAGTGAAGCCCATCAGGCTGAATTCAAAATGTAATTTAAAAGAGATACACCAAAAAACCATCATGGCTAATCTTAGCTATGGAAACATCTAACTGTCAGAAACACTCAAATGTAAATTGTAACAATTTCGCAAGAAACTTTACTAATCTAAGACCAGTAAATGGCCAGTAATTATATGTCAATCATTTTAAAACAGAAATGTTATTATAAAAGTTTAATTTAAGTAAGATATGTAATTTATCAGATGTCAAATATTTAGACTAAAGTTAATGTATAACAGAATATGACCTTATGAGGTATCATTGTAAACCTTGAAAGGAAAGAAAGATAATAGTGATATCATTTATTACACCAAAGGAATTATAAAGGAATAAAACCATTAGGAAAATACTTAATAAATTTGAATAAAAATTCAAATATCTTAACAATGTCTTTGAAGGAGTAATTAACCAATCCCAGGATTGCTGTTACTATGGTAACGAGCCGTTGAGGGCTTATTTTCCGTTAAATAATTGAGACTCGAAAAAACGACGCGTGGGTAAGCGGCACGCAAAATTGGAATGATTGAAATTTTAATTTAAATAGTTACTACAAGTTTCGAAAGTGAACCAAGATGACCAAAGACGAATAGATGTCGACCTACCAAGAATTAACGATGTCCTGGAACCAAATTAAATAAATTAATTATCAAAAACCCAAGACGAGATTGAAAAAGATGTTGGAAGCTTAAAACCAATCCAAATTGGCCGAATATCCACTACCTCGATGACTACACATCAACGCAATCTGAACTGATAAGTATCGAATAAATTCCTTAATCCCAAAAAACCAAATTACTTAAATTATTTTCCAAATGATAAAATTTCTCACTATTGAACAAATATTATTTTCTTTCAAAGGTGTTAATGCATAATTTACTTACATAAAAACATTTTATTAATCAAAATATAACCTCGATTAAGAGGATCATGTTGTAACAAAAATACGACACTACCGAACAATTTGTAAAAACACATTATACTTTCTAAGTACGTATAGGGTATGGTAGTGTACTTTTTTAATGTAACCAACGTTTATGTCTTATTTCATAATCCAAAGAACCCCAGATTTTAAACATAGTAATATATTGTATGAACTGACGCCATGTCGGCAACAGAAAGTGTTTTAAAATCAATTTTGCCAACTCTGAGATATTTTTGTGTTTCATGCTGTAAGCCGGAGCTATTTGTTATCAAATTATTTATAATCCTTTTGTTATATTAATTCATGATTGAATTTGTATTAAACTCACAGTACCGAGTATTACTATCTTTTTATTTCATAGGACGTTGTAGAGTATATGTGTGTTAGCAAGTTTTATTCATTAACCAACTAGCGCTCATCACGAGTGGTTGAGACGGCAACCTGTATAGCGGCGGGAACCATTCGAACGCCACAGCTGTCCATGCTAATAACACGTATTATCTTAGAATTTAACTATTTTAATTGTTTTAATAGAAACAATTTGGCGCCACCCGGGATTCGCAACCCCTATGAATTAACAGGTAGGTTGTACTGGTAATATTGACAACGCTACAGACTCCAGTAGTGACGTCAATTTATGTAACAACCGGCGTGAGGCAAACACACTACATTCACACTAATACACAAAATAAACAAGTGTGAACATACATTTTAACAGGTACGACCCAGTTTATTGTTACATATTGACGAACCCAACGCGGGGCTTTAAGGAAGAAGGACGTACCCGGTTTACTTGTTACAGTAGGCAAAAATCTTATCTTAAATTTTTTTTAAGGAATCACTAAAAGGACGGTGGTTCAAATCGGACGCTGAGGTAGAGTTTGCTGTAACCGAATGGTTCCACAAACAGCCGTAAGAATTTTACTAGCAGGGAATCTACAGGTTAGCGCAACAGTGGAACTCATGTCTTAATGTTATTGGAGACTTCTTTTAAAATCGTTGAATAAAAAATGCTTTACAGCTCTATACGTGTTTCTATTGAACAATCCTTGTATTAGTCATACACAATAATACAACTGATTGAACTTCAAATTTTTAAACTTGATTAGTTTCTATATATATATGTTTAATGTTACAAATAATTCAAATAACAATCTTGATCATCTGTTAGTTCAGCAGAATAACAGTGACACTTTTAATAACCGCATAAAATAAACACTTAGAAACAACACAGGCGCTTTAACTTAACTGTTTGGACCACAGAAGTGAGGCATGCCTCAACGCTCTATGTGTACAGCGCGGGACAATCCCCCCTCCCTTCACTTCCCTATCACACCACTACATTGCTTACATACGATGTATACAAAAAACGCTGAGGCAAGTTCAGGTTGCCTCATTCGCTTTAAACGAACTATGCCGAATCTCACCTGTCACCATCTAGCGGTCGCTCAATAAAGCACGTTTCGGTTTAATAAATTTGACAGTCGCAGTAACAATGTATAATCTTTACGTTATGTAGTTTATACGTATTTATAATTTTTATTCTACAGAATTTTTTAGGGTAGGCATTGCCTCAATTGCCTCCATGTAACTTCGCCACTGATATATATGTGTACAACGTTATCGGCAACAAAGAAGTAGTTTTTGTTAAAATTCCTTCCCGGGATATTTGGCCGTAGTCCAATGTTTTCTACAAAACCAGACATTTCGGCAATGCCATCGACTTCCATCATCAGTGAAAATCGAGTGCGATAACGTGAGGTGGTATACGTTAGTGACCACAGTACTGTGGTTAAGGCTGAAGCAGTAAGTAGAAAGAAGTAGTTTCTATGGTAATATTTCATTTCGAAAATGATTTTAAAAATAAATCTTAGAATATGGAAGTCATGTATGGTTCTCCATACCGATATTTAACAATTACCATTGTTTGAAAAAGTTTAAATGAATTTTCAAGTACTTAAAATACTCTTGTTAAAACGTAAAAGGTTGTTGGTAAACTACCCCTTCCCCTTAACCGATCTTCACCAAAATCAAAAGGCCTTGAGTCCTCTACAATTCAGTGACGTATGCAAAAAATTATTTGATTCTGTTTGAATTTGCGGCAGTTATCGTTTGCCATAGAAAATACGCTTGATAAAAAAGTTGCAGGTAAACTACCCCTTCCCCTCAACCGATCTTCACCCAAAACAATAGGTCTTGAGTACTCTACAAATCACGGCTGTATGCAAAAAATTATTTGATTCTGTTTGAATTTGCGGCTGTTATCGTGTGCCATAGAAAATACCCTTGATAAAAAAACGCTGCAGGTAAACTACCCCTTTCCCTCAACCGATCTTCACCAAAAACAATAGGTCGTGAGTACTCTACAAATCAGGGCTGTATGCAAAAAATTATTTGATTCTGATTGAATTTGCGGCTGTTATCGTTTGCCATAGAAAAAAAATCTACACACACACAGACAGACAGACAGACAGACACATAGACAGACACACACACACACACTTTTCGGAAAACGACTTTTTTCATGTTTTGAGTGTAGTACAATCAGAATCTGCAATAATCTCAAAACACGATTTTTTTTGCCATCACCATACTTCCATTTCCTTAAGGAATATGGAAGTAAAAATTACCCTTGATAAAAAACTGTTGCAGGTAAACTACCCCTTTCCCTTAACCGATCTTCACCAAACACGATAGTCTTGAGAATTCTACAATTCAGGGCTGTATGTAAAATATTATGTGATTTTGTTTGAATTTGCGGCTGTTATCGTTTGCCATAGAAAATACCCTTGTTAAAACATAAAACGTTTCAGGTAAACTACCCCTTTCCCTTAACCGATCTTTACCAAAATCAACAGATCTTGAGAACTCTACAATTCAGGGCTGTATGCGAAACATTATTTGATTCTGTTTGAATTTGCGGCTGTTATCGTTTGCCAAACAAACAAAATTACCCTTGATAAAAAAAAACCGTTGCAGGTAAACTACCCCTTACCCTCAACCGATCTTCACCAAAAACAATAGGTCGTGAGTACTCTACAAATCAGGGCTGTATGCAAAAAATTATTTGATTCTGTTTGAATTTGCGGCTGTTATCGTTTGCCATAGAAAAAAAAATCTACAGACACACAGACACTTTTCGAAAAACGACTTTTTTTCATGTTTTGAGTGTAGTAGAATCAGAATCTGCAATAATCTCGAACACGATTTTTTTTGCCATCACCATACTTCCATTTCCTTAAGGAACATGGAAGTAAAAAACTAACACATGAGGTAAGTATTTTATCAATATATACAAAATTATATTAATAATAAATTACAAGAATAATGAGTGAGTAGGCTTGTGAATAAAATTATACTACTGTAGTTTATACTACACACTACAGTAGAACTTTCCAAGTCAGAAATAGCACTTCGTATAATATAATTTGGTATCTGATAAGCTGAAACATCCTATTAGTTCTTTTTTTAATAAAATCAAGTATACTAGATATAACTGGTATCTGTTAAGAGGAAATGTCGACTACACAAGTAAGAGACCAAGGGACCAAAGCTGTGTTAATACATTATGATACTGCACTCATGGTAGGTCTCCTTCATTACTGAAGCCTTACACATGTTACATAACAAGGTAAACAAAATTGAATGCGTTTAAAGGATAGACAAAAATTCTGGGTCTAAAGACTAGTTAGGTGTAGTATCGGTATCAGTATGACTTTGGTGACTATTGTTTTGAGTACTTACCAGCTTTTAGCACCTTAGACCAGTTATTTAGTAAAGACTAGTTGAAATGACAGGTGCAAAAAAGTACAGCCAGAAAAATAATAGCCTCTTCATTTTGCCTTAAAAATAAAATCTGTAAGAGTAAATTAGTAGACTGCACAACTGAGCTACAAATTAAGAGAACAGTTTTCTTCCACGGTCTAGGCATAGGTTTCTGATTTCAAAGAGCTACTTGTAAGTTCTTCAAACACTTTTACTTCTCAATGGCTTGTATCTCAGGACTCAGGACTGCATATAGAATATGCCCCACTGGCAAATTAATATGCCTTACCTACAAATTGTAGGAACATAATCATGTTTTATCATTTATGGCCAATGTCTGATACACTGTATACGACTGTCTTATACTGTACTAGCAAAATACCCGTGCTTCGCTACGGAGTTTCACGTTGTACGTAATTGTACAATTATTGCTCGCTTAATAGTATAGGATTAGATAGATTGTACAAATTCTCAACTCTTAGTTTGTCTATTTACATTCATAGCAACAGCTATTTATTATTTATTTTGAGAAAATCATTAGAGCCGTTTCCGAGAAAAAAAGGACATACATTTATTAATTAATTGAAATTCGAAATTTTCTCGACTATAAGAACCTGCAAACAACGAAGTTTTTTCAATTTAAAACAATGATTAAAAACTCAGGACTAAATGTATTCGGGGTTTCCAGTAAACTGAGATTGTCAACCCCTTCATTTACCAAGTATGCAATTCCCGCTATAAATTTCAGTATTTGGTTTTTTGCCCCTTAGGAGTGAAAGTTTTTAAAACCGTTTCTTAGTGAGCACCTAAGACCTATGATGAAGCTATGTTCAAAGTTTCATTGATATCCATTCAGTGGTTTCAGAGATATCGTGATCAGTGAGTCAGTCAGTGGTATTTGGCTTATATAGATATCTATATCTAGCCGATTTACCCAGCGTTGCTCGGGTTCATAATTTATTCATAGGCTCATAGGCACCTATTCTTGTTCTAACGTTATATTACTTGTATACTGTATAATATTCCTTATATTGTTACGTTTGCATTCTCACTGGAGGAATACTCTGTAGCGCACCTGTTTAAGAACATGTCATAAACTGTATTCTTATATCTGGAGAAGAATTCTGTTGCGCGTGATGTTCCTGCTCGATTTCTAACTCTGGGAGAGGGCGAACAGCTAAATTAGTTTTCAATAAAATGTCTACAGTAGTTGCACGCGCTGCGTATTTAACTGTCGTTTTATAATTCATTGTGTTAATGTTGAAATAAGGCATTTGTTAAATTAGTGTCTCCTAAACTTATTCTAACAATACAATACCTCTATAGATTTCAGCTTATCAATTTTTAAATTCAAACTGAAGCAAGTGCATTTATATTGTCTGAGCTCTATGATCTGAATACATTCGCTATCAAAACTTTGTTTTTTGTACTCGCTTATAACTTACTTCGATCTTAACTTATCCACTTTTAAATTCAAACTGAAACAACTCTGAATTCACACACTATTAAGACGTTTCTTAAGATGCATATACTACCTTTGATATCATAACCTATATCTTTATTTATAAGAACCGTGAACTCTGGGCCCACCGTCTTTCGCGGGATCCGACCTAAGACTCCCCGGGTTCCGTGGATGAACTCCGGGGAAGGCCCGTCGGACGACTCCCGCGCTATTTCCTACGTGGGAGACTTCCACCGATGCTATGGTAACAAGAATCTATTCTATTGGGTTGCCATAGTAACCAGACCTAATAGTTGTTTAAGACCCAAAGGACCCCCCAGAGGATCGTATCGAAAAAAAAAACACCTGTCCTATGTTGGTTCTCCCGTTGCGTAAAATATTTGTGCCAAGTTTGGTTGAAATCGGTCCAGTGGTTTAGGAGGAGATGTGGAAGACCCCAAAGGACCCCCCGAAGGATCGTATCGAAAAAAAACCTATCATATGTTGGTTCTCCCGTCGCGTAAAATATTTGTGCCAAGTTTGGTTGAAGTCGGTACAGTGGTTTAGGAGGAGATGTGGAAGACCCCAAAGAACCCCCCCAAAGGACCCCATCGAAGAAAACACCTATCCTAAGTTGATTCTCCCGTTGCGTAAAATTTTTGTGCCAAGTTTGGTTGAAATCGGTCCAGTGGTTTAGGAGGAGATGTGGAAGACCCCAAAGAACCCCCCAAAGGACCCCATCGAAAAAACACCTATCCTATGTTGGTTCTCCCGTCGCGTAAAATATTTGTGCCAAGTTTGGTTGAAGTCGGTCCAGTGGTTTAGGAGGAGATGTGGAAGACCCCAAAGAACCCCCAAAGGACCCCATCGAAGAAAACACATATCCTATGTTGGTTCTCCCGTTGCGTAAAATATTTGTGCCAAGTTTGGTTGAAATAGGTCCAGTGGTTTAGGAGGAGATGTGGAAGACCCCAAAGGACCCCCCGAAGGATCGTATCGAAAAAACACCTATCTTATGTTGGTTCTCCCGTTGTGTAAAATATTTGTGCCAAGTTTGGTTGAAGTCGGTCCAGTGATTTAGGAGGAGATGTGGAAGACCCCAAAGAACCCCCAAAGGACCCCATCGAAGAAAACACATATCCTATGTTGGTTCTTCCGCTGCGTAAAATATTTGTCCCAAGTTTGGTTGAAATCGGTCCAGTGGTTTAGGAGGAGATGTGGAACATACATACATAGAAACAATGGGGGGGGGGGGTTGCCGCTTAGGAGTGAAAGTTTTTAAAACCGTTTCTTAGTGAGCACCTAAGACCTATGGTGAAGCTATGTTCAAAGTTTCATTGATATCCATTCAGTAGTTTTTGCTCTACGTTGATTCTATGTCAGTCAGTCAGGCAAACTTTCCCCCCCTTTTCCCCCTTTAAAGGTCGAATTTCCAAAAATCCCTTCTTAGCGGATACCTATATCACATAAGGAACCTACGTGCCAAATTTCAAGTTTCTAGGTGTTATAGTTTCGGAGATTTCGTGATGAGTCAGTGAGTGAGTCAGTGGTGTTTCTCTTTTATATATAGTAGCTGTAGATGTAGCTGCTATTCACAGAAAGTAATTGCTATTTTTGTAAATATTCTATTTAATCGCTTATTCTATTATTCCTTAATACCATTGTACCAGAAAAATATATTATCTTTTTTCAAACATACTGCAAGAGAAATTACATTTTTTATTTACCTTTCCATAATTTCTTCATCAACAAATTATTTCTTACTAGAACACTTTTTTTAACGTTCCTTTTTTTCATTTCTTTCCTAAATTATCTCAATATATTTCAAAGCATTATTGTTTAGATTATCACAAATGTTGGCTGAACATATTAATATGAATGCCACACAATCATTCATTAATATATACAGTAGTCATAATTTTTTTTCTCTTCTATCAAATTAGCTTTATTTCATTCACACTCGTTTATAGTTATCTCGTGGTTAGTGCTATTTTTTCCTATTCTGGATAGACAGTGTAGTCTTTGTGGATATAAAGCTGCTGTACTATCTCCTTATATAAAAACCATTACAGTTAATTAACACAGTGACAGTTTATTTTTTTACTCATTGCTGTTTATGTAACAGATCTCAAAATTAATCTGCCAAATCAACCTTTATGTAATTTACTAAAAGATAACATTTTATAATAGAATGTAAAAAATAATATAATGTACATATAAAATAATACGTGTAAAGACGTTGCAGTTAATTAACATAGTGAGTTTCTTTTTTTACCCATTGCTGTTTATTTAACAGGTCTCAAAATGTATCTGGTTCTCGATCTTCATGTAATTTACTAAAAAATAACATTCTGTAATAGAAGAACTATACATTAAACAGTTCACTAGTCTAAAAATTAAATTAATCATAGTTTTTCTCAGACATATAGGCTAAGATTTGGAAGTGACTGTTAAAAAAATATCATTTAAACTATAGATTTTTACAAGATACCATTATCCACTTTGTTACTTGACCACTGATGTACTCGTATGCTCTGGAGAATACAACTTACCTCCACAATAGTCACTAAGCCATCTTAGCAAGCAATCTGAAGATGAGTTAGAAGCCGCAGTACATTACCAGTAGTTAGCAATACACACACACACACACATGTGATACTTTGTAAACTGACAAGAAGGATGGTGTGGTATATTAATTTGGCAATCAACAACATTTTGCAAAAGATTTGTTATAAGATTAAAAACAATTTTTTGTGTTTTTAATAAGTGTTTTGATAGTGACCATCATTTTATGTTATTTGATAACAATTTTCCTTATTATTTTTTTAAAATGTTTGTATAAATGATAATTATGATAGAAGACTATGGTTAAGCTAAAAAAAACTTGGCAAAATTAAAAGTTAACAAATCAAATAACAGTTAGGACATTTTTTTAGGAACAATTTAAAGCTCATTGTGAATTGGCGAAACAAATATTCTGTGTAGCTGCAGACCAATCTGAACTCAGTTTACACTCACAGCACTACAGAATATATCCACAGTCACTAAAAATATTTTATACCTTTAGATTTTTAATTTTTTTGAAACTTGCAAAACTGATGCGTTCTGTGAATCAACTTCAAAATTTCTTCAGAAATTAGTAACTTATTATAAATAATAAAGATTCCCTAAATATTTCACCCTTTGTTTTATTGAACTAGTAAAGTGAGTTTTTCAGTTTTAACTCGACCATTTGGAATTTGTCTATCTGCCTGTTTAGGGTGTCTCACAATAACTTTTCAATCCATCAACTGATTTTTGTAAATTTGGCAAGTGTGTACTAACTTTTAACCTACATAACCCTACTGGTTTTGAGACTGGTCCACAAAAAATATAGGGGCAGAAGGCAAAAAGGTGATGGAGAAAAAATTTAAAGGAAATTGAAAAAATTCATGTGGGGTATTAAGTTAACTTACATGAAATTTTAACCAAAATATGAATTTAGTTAATTTACATTTGAAAATGTCAAAATTTTGAGATGCTGGGGTCTAAAATGTGGGTAAACATTTTAAGATGCTGGGGGCTAAAATTTGGATAAAATTGCAAAAATTCATGTGGCATATCAAATTAAAAGGAATTTTAACTACAAACTCAATGTACTGTTAAGTTTTAAGTGTTTCAAAATTCTGGGATGTCAGGGCCCAAAATGTGGGGAAAGTTTTGTTAAAATTATAAATTCTATATGAGATATCAAATCAAAGAGAATTTTAAACAACATCTGAAAAGTGTACAGTTTTGGAAATTGCAAAATTTGTTGACTCCAGCGCCCAAAATAGGACCAAAAATTAAAAAAATTATATAAAATTCAGCTGGGTGTCAGATTAAAGGGAATTTTAAGCGGTTACTGTATGATTGTTACTTTACTAAACTTTACTGTCTACAATTGTTACTTTACTAAACAAAAAATAGTAGGTAACTGGGATACTCATAATTTTTCTGATAATTGAAACACTATCTAATATCAAAATTTATCTAACAGATAAATGTACTTCATTCAAAACTGTGTTAGTTCTGCAGCTCAGGGTTGCATTACATTATTAGTAATAATTCCGAACAAGATTTGTTAAAATGTTTTATTAAGATAGATCATTTTCTAGTTAGCTGTTTCTGTTTCTAGTCAGCTATTTCTCTGGAATGCTGGCAACCTATTCTCCATTTAGAAGTTGGATGAAACAATGGGTAAGATAGTACACACAGCTTATATGTATTTTGCATAGCTTAAAACTAACTTGGTTAAAACCTGTACTAATAATAATGAAATACCACATAAGTCAATGAAATGTACACACTTAATGTATGTAATGTTAGTATAACTTCATATATTCTGGTAAACTTCAAGTAAATTTAATTATACTGTATAAACTGTCTTTATATCAGTGGCGGCTGGTGTTATGGTTGCAGCGTTGCACAATCAACGTAGAATAACTAAACTATAAAATAGTTTATGAAAACATTAAGCAGCTAAAAGTCTCATAAATTTCAACGGAGAGTGTATTAGATTCAATGTAGCAATGTCCGCATACAATTCAGTTGTGGCACGCAGGCTGGTGGTTGTAGGCCGCTTGCAACTTGAACAGTAAATTGCAGAGCTTACTACACAAACATATGGGAGGACGTGGTTACTCTTCACAACTGCCCTATGTTCCCAATGTAAGTTTGGTGGTTGCAAAGTTTCTGCAACGCTCTGTTAGTAGCATTGTAGCGCATCTTAGTTGTGTCATGGAATCAGCACAGCCTTCTTGACTTATAAGTTGTGTCAGGTTTAGTGTTTACATTGGTTCAAGGTAAACGTTATCCGTTGTTTGAGATTATAAAATTATAGTAATAATTCTGTATAACTGTGATTATGATAGTTTAATGTCTTTTAATCCCTCTACCATCCACTCAACTAACTACTGCAACCATCAAAATTTGGAACCACCAGCCGCCACTGCCTTACATAGGAAATACGAGTCGCACTTATTCCTTACAAAACTTTTTTTTACATATGCTGATCAAAGTATGTATATTATATAGGTGTTACTGAAATTTAATAATATTCTTAAATTCACAACATAACACGAAAAGAAAAAATATAAACTTTCATATCAGATTTCAATGTTCTCCAGTTATGAGACAAATAAAGTAACTTACAAGAACTTGTTTCCTGTGCAATAGATACATAGGCCTGGTATATGGTGCAAGTAGAGAAACATGTAAGTTACCAAACAGGTGAGAAGCGGGTCTGATGTATGTCAGATGTGAGGTTGGCATGGATATGAACATCTATGTGTAAGCAAGTACATACTCTGTATCTAAAGCTGGTGGCAATGAGAGCACATATTTGTTCTCCAAGCATACATTTGTAAAATTACTTGTTGTCACCTCATAAATCAAATATGAAAAGAAGTAAGCAAACAGCTTTATCATGACATACTTGAGTGTGTAGAAGAAAAAAATAACAAATAAACAGAGAAAAACAGCCACTGTTGTATAGCAAGGAGAATCACAAGTGGCTGTTCGGTATTAATAATGAAAGAATTATGTAAGGAAGAATTTGGTGAATTCTAAATTTCTTTCCTGATCTAACAAAATACTGGTAAACATCTAGCTTTGTAATGGTTGACATTCAAAACCAAAGCAGCTAACACAGACTCCTAATTTTTGTAGGCCTAGTCAATGCCAATATTATTACTACAATATGCCAAAATGTAATATCAATATTTACTTGTTCATCAGCTTCCTTCAATACACTTTCTTCAACATGTTTGTTTACCTCACTTTTGTATTCCACAAGAACTGAGCTCAATACATTTTTTCATTGAATTGGCAAGTTGATATTTCAAAATCCTTTTGTCAGATATCTTTCATGCAGTTTCACTAACTATTAATAACATAAGAAGAAAATAATGTGATTACCTACAGTATTAGATGAAACTTGTCATATGACACCAAAAGCAGCATGTACACATCTACATGAAGCAAGTTGGCTGTGTGTGATGTGATTTTGGTTAGGGACCACTAACCTGTGAAAGGAGAATGCTCATGTGCAAGTTCACTTGAGTTGTTTCAAAACAACAGTTCGCAGATTATATGCAGTGACTCACAAGTATGTGACCCAGATCAAGTACCTGGATCTTGTGCAAGACTAGATATATTAAGCAAGTGAATTATATAGAATGAGACAAACTTTAATTTTTATTGAACCTCCAATGTTCTATCAGTATTAGTTTCCAGACTACTGAGTGTCAAATAAATCAATTTCAGCAGTCAATACTTTGTACAGTTACAGTCTGTTCCCACACTGTATGTCATATATTACTGTAAATGCATTAGTACTGTTGCAGAAACTGTTTAAAAATTTTCTGTAATTTAACACTTAGCGTATAACAGTGAATATCATCATCTTCGTAATTTAAGAACTCAAAACAGACTTAATAGTTTTATAAATGTAAAAAGTCTACTACTATAAACATTCCTAACTGATTTCATGAAAAAATCCTTTTCTTAATATACTGGATACTTTTAAATAGAAACCACTTTTCTGATATATTATAATCATATATTGTGTTGTGCATATTGTAACATGACATAAGGTAGCAGAACTATAAAAAAAAAACAATTACCATTAGAGACAGATAAAAGATTTACAATCTTGAAGGATTGAAGGAATAAAGAGAATTAATATACTAAAGAATTGATGGACAGAATTATTAGAATATAGAACCAATACCGACATATGGACTAGACAATAACTATGACTATGACAATACCCAATTGATTGGAAGAGTGAGTGAGAAGCATATATAACATCATGATTATTAACCAACCCCTTTTCCCTTAATAAGAGTATGACAGATTAAAAAAAAAATTGAAGTACAAAACTGTAGATGATAGTCTAAGTTAGAAAATAAAAATAGTTCCATATAAACGATAGGTATCTAAATGTAAACTCATTAATGATAATGACAATTATGTTAATAGAATATAGGAGGAATAGAACTATTGTATAGTAAATGTACAATGTTTAATAGTATGATAAGGAATGTATGTTATGTATTGAAGACTGGCATTTACATAGGATGTTAAAAAAGAGGTGTGTTATGTTTTAAAATGATTATGAATAATCACTGTTGTGTATTAGTTAAATTATTTCATTGTAATTGTGTTTAAAATATTTAAGGTTCATAAAACAAAAAGGATATGTTATAATAAATCTATAATAATAAAAGGAAGTGTGTGTGTGTGTGTGTGTGTGTGTGTGTGTGTGTGTGTGTGTGTGTGTGTGTGTGTGTGCGATGCACAGCCAAATCTATGGCACGCAGAGATTTGAAATTTTTAACATAGGTGGATGGAAGGGGGTCCGAATGCACCTCGAAGCCGGATTTTTAATTTTCGGTTTCGTTAGCGAGTTATGAGCGAAAAACTGGCAGAAAACGTGATTTTTAGCGCGCACACAGCTGATCATGTATGTTGGCCTGAATGGGAAGTTCTAATTTTTTCATTGTAACTTTCCAAAATTAATTATGATGTCAAAAATTAGAATTTTAATTATTAGTTTAATTTATTTCAAAATTATTTCAACGGCCGCCATAATTACAAAAAAAAATTAAGATAACTGCTTAAATAATTTAATTTTCATTTGAAAGCGTAATGATTGGTTAGTATATTAAACTCAAATATGCTTTTGATTTTATTAATTAATTGATTTTTCAAGTAAACATTAAAAAAAATTAATTATGATGTCGAAATTTAGAATATTAATTATTAGTTTAATTCATTTCAAATTATTTCCACGGCCGCCTTTATATGTTTTTTTTTTCAGATTTTCTGGCTGATTATTCAACACCGATGTGTTGCGGTTTCTAAATTGAACATATCATTTTGATTTTTACTGTGATAAAAATACGCCGCAGCCAACTCGGAAAAAAAAATGAGTACGAACTCGACAAGAAGAAAACGGAGAAAGACAACAAAGAATAGAAGCGGAATCCACCCCAGAAAGAGAATCAAGACAACAACAGAGCAGAGAAAGAGAGCAAAGAAGAAGAGAAGCAGAATCCACCCCAGAAAGAGAATCAAGACAACAACAGAGCAGAGAAAGAGAGCAAAGAAGAAGAGAAGCTGAAACAATCCCAGAAAGAGAATCAAGACTACAGCAAGTTAGAACTGCAAGAATGCGCATTTGGAGAACTTTAGAGAATGCAGCTTTTGATTATGACCCATCAGCGGGTTATGCCTCCAATCCTTTGTGTCTCATAGGATCAATGTCTATAACATGCCAACACTGTGAAGCAAAGAAGTGGAAAGGTGAAGCCCCAGGTATGTGCTGCAGCAGAGGAAAGGTTCAACTGATGCCGTTAATGGATCCTCCCAAGCCCCTAAATGCTTTTCTGATTGCCGATTCCATGGAGACTAAACATTTCCTGCAAAATGTCAGACGTTACAACTCATGCTTCCAGATGACCTCTTTCGGCACCACCAAAAAAATTAGAGAGCCAGGATTCATGCCGATGTTCAAGGTTCAGGGCCAAGTATATCATCGCACTGGGAGTCTACAGAGTCTACCGAATGAAGATCCTAAATTTCTGCAAGTATATTTTGTTGGCGACGGAACACAACAAGCCAGCAGCATTGCAAGAATGTGCCACAAACAAGACAAGGCATAGTATTTCAGTTGCAGGACATGCTGAATCGTGAAAACTCCTACATCCATAGCTTCAAATCGGCCATGGAAAAGATCAGTCCTGAATTCAAACTGGTTATCTTAGCAGACAAAACTCCACAAGGCGAACATGAGAGGCGATTCAATGCGCCGAAGACAGCGGAAGTGGCTGTAATAATGGCCGGAGAACAACATGCAGCAAGAGACATAGTTTTAGAAGAAAGAAATGGCACCACCAAATGAATTTCCAATACGCACCGATCGTATGATGCGCTGCAGTATCCATTAATTTTTTGGCAGGGGGAAGATGGATATCATTTTCAACTGCGACAAAGAAACCCAGTTACAGGAATGCTGCAAACCAAGAAGATTTCTGCTATGGAGTTCTATGCTTACAGAATGATGATGCGCTGTTCAAGTTTCAACATTTTACTGCGAAGTAGAGGCCTGTTTCAACAGTTTATCGTTGACATGTATGCCAAGATTGAATCTGAAAGGTTGAGGTACATTCGACTTAACCAGAGGACAGTGAGAGTGGAGCAGTATGCGCATTTGAGGGATGGCGTCATCAACGATGGAAATATTGCCGACATGGGTCAGTTGATTATATTGCCTTCTAGCTTTACCGGTGGTCCCATGTACATGCATGAGCATTCTCAGGATGCCATGACCTACGTGCGAAACTATGGTAAACCTGACATCTTCATCACCTTCACGTGCAATCCGAATTGGACAGAGATACAGCAAGAACTTTTCGACGGACAAAAACCCCAGGATCGTCATGATTTGTCGGCAAGTCTTTCATCGGAAGCACAAGGTACTCATGGGTCTCATCACAAAGGCAAAGATTTTTGGTGAAGTTCGGTGTCATCTGTATACCATAGAGTGGCAGAAGCACGGACTACCTCATGCACACATTCTGGTTTGGCTCAGACACACCTTACACGTGCACAGAGTTGATGACTTCATCAGTGCGGAAATCCCTGATCCAGAAGAAGACCCAGAACTTTTCAGCACTGTAACGAAGCAGATGGTGCAGGAATCTCCGCTCTCTATGCGCATGAAGCATGGACATTGCACGAAGCGATACCCTCGACGTTTTCTGAAAGAGACTCAGACGGGGCAGGACGGATATCCACTGTATCATTGTAGAAGCCCACAAGACGGAGGATTCACCACAAACGTCAATGTTCAAGGATCGGAAGTGTCTGTGGACAATACGTGGATTGTTATGTATTGTCCCCTGTTATTAAAAGTTTTCAACGCGCATATCATGTAGAATATTGCAATTCTGTTAAATCGATCAAATATGTTTGCAAATATGTGAATAAGGGATCCGACATGGCCGTGTTTGATGTGACAAGTGGAGGCAGTGAGCTTAATGAAATTCATCAGTATGAAATGGGAAGATACATAAGTACCAACGAAGCAGTGTGGAGAATACTAGGCTTTCCTATCCATGAGCGACAACCTACAGTTATTCATCTAAGTGTCCACCTAGAGAATGGCCAGAGAGTCTACTTCACAACAGAAAATGCAGCTGAACAGGCCCAAGCACCTCAAGAAACGACACTCACGTCTTACTTCAGACTTTGCATCCAAGATGAGTTTGCGCACACACTACTGTACAACCAAGTCCCAAAGTACTATACATGGAACAGCAGAGACAAGACTTGGAACGGACGTAGACAAGGTGAAATTGTACCAGAAGAAGAAGGGATTAAGTCCAGCGGTGCCCTCGGCCGGGTGTACACCATCCACCCAAACAGCTCTGAATGCTTTCACCTGCGACTGCTACTGCACGAAGTAAGAGGTCCAACATCATTCGACGATTTGAGAACAGTTGATGGAAGGGTCTGCGAAACTTTCAAAGAGGCTTGCCAGCTTAGAGGACTTCTGGAAAACGATGATCACTGGAACAAAGCGTTGGAAGAAGCAGCTGCGTCTTGATCTGCTAAGATTATGTGGAACCTATTTGCTGTTACGCTGCAGACATGCTCCATGTCAAGTCCGGAGCAGTTATGGATGAACCATAGGGAGAGCCTGTCTGAAGACATGCTGCATCAAGCACGAGTTGAACAGCAGGATATGGATCTCGACTACAATGAGGACATATTCAACAAAGTTCTAATCTACATTGAGGATAGGATTATATCATTGGGAGGATCGGGCCTGAAAAGCTTTGGACTTCCGCAAACGATTAAGAACAGAGATTCCACCCTCCCAAGTGAAGTAGATACAGAAAGAAATTACGACACAGATTTGCTCACAGCATACATAGAGGAGAATGAGCCAAAAATGGTCCAAGATCAGACGGAAGCATCTGACAAGATTACTAGAGCAGTTTTTGATAGGCGGGGTGACATATTCTTCTTAGATGTTCCAGGTGGTACCGGGAAGACTTTTCTTATTAATATTCTTTTGGCAAAAGTGCGGCAGAGAAATGAGATTGCCCTTGCTGTTGCTTCGTCCGGCATTGCTTCAAAACTCTTGACAGGACGGAGGACAGCTCACTCAGCCTTCAAGTTACCCTTAAATCTGACAACCGCAGAGACTCCTACATGCAACATTTCAAGAAACTCAGGAAAGGCCAAGGTTCTACAGGATTGCAGGCTGATTGTCTGGGATGAGTGTACCATGTCCCACAAAGCCGCATTCGAGGCACTGGATGTCACCTTGAAAGACCTCAGACGCAACAACGATAAAATGGGAGGTGTCACTATGGTGTTAGCTGGCGACTTTCGGCAGACGCTTCCGGTTATTCCCTGCGGAACCAGGGCTGATGAAATCCAAGCCTGCATCAAATCTTCATACATTTGGAATTGCATTGAAAGAATTGGACTGTCAACAAATATGCGAGTTCATCTGAATGGTGATCCCTCTGCACAGCAGTTTGCCGATAATGTACTTCAACTAGGAAATGGTGCTGTGATCTCGGATGTTCACAATGGACATGTGGTGATGGAAAGCATAGGAAGAATTGTTACAACCCAACAACAGCTGAAAGAGACGGTGTTTCCAAATGTGGCACAGCATTTCACGGATCACGCATGGCTGTGCCAAAGAGCGATTCTTGCCCCAAGAAATGAAGCTGTCAACATCATCAATTAGCAACTTTTACAAGAATTACCCGGTGTTCAACAAATTTACAAATCTATCGACACGGCATGTAATACAGATGAGGCTGTCAACTACATGACACAGTTTTTGAACAACTTGGAGCCACCTGGAGTACCCTCGCACATCTTGGAGCTAAAGATTGGGGCACCGATTATGCTTCTGAGGAATCTGAATCCTCCTTCCCTCTGCAATGGAACACAACTCTCAATCAAGAAACTGATGCCGAATATTATTGAAGCCACCATAATGACAGGACATACCGCGGGTAAAGTAGTATTCATTCCTCGGATCCCAATCATCCCTTCAGATGTACCATTTCAATTTAGACGTTTGCAGTTCCCCGTTCGTTTGAGTTTCGCTATGAGCATCAACAAGGCACAAGGACAATCACTTAAAGTTGTAGGACTCGATCTTCGGAAACCGTGCTTCTCCCATGGTCAACTGTACGTGGGTTGTTCAAAGAGTTGGAAATGGAGACAATCTATACATCTTAGCTCCAAATGGAAGGACACTTAATATAGTTTATCCGGAAGCTCTATAATGAAAAAGTAGTTTGTTTTTGTATAATATCGGGTTTTTATATTTTTTTACTATTATTTGTACCACCACCAACGCGGTATGTTAAACATTGAAAGTAGCAATATAATTAAAAATAAAATGATGTAATCCATGCAATTTATGTAAATACGATGTAAGTGTTGATAAATATAATGTTTTAATTATTTTGCTGTTAAATAAATTATTTAAAAAACATCTAGCGGTTGAATTAATAAACGCAGGCGAAGCCGTGGGTACCTGCTAGTGTATAATAAACATCAGATACACTAGGCCATAGAAGCCTATAGTAAAATTAATAAATTTGTAAATTGGATATTAAAACAGTAGAAATTAATGTTACCAGGTATGTTATCATCTTAAGTTTGGTTGTATAATTTTAGGGAACCACAATCTATACAAAATAATTAGTTTTTAATTAATTAATAATAGAAAACAAAATTGTCAAATTTGTAACTTTGTAAGTACTTGACAGAAAATATTCATGTTTGATTTCAAATTAATTTATGAAAAAAAAGCAATGCAATGGTGTTGTAATATTTAGGATTAAATGTAGTATAAAAAGATTATACTAATTAGAAGATATTTGTTAATTTTGTATAAAAACCAGTAGTCATGTCTAACAATGTAAAAAAATGTTCAATCAATGGGAATTAGATACTTTTGTACCTTGACAATCAAGGTATTTACATTAAAATTACTGAGTTCATTATTGGATTCAGAGAAGAAAGGATTAAAACCTCCATACAACTAGATAAAATAAAAAGTGATATTAGATGGAAATGAAATGATGTTATGAAGACTAATAATTTAACAAGAAGGAAATTGAAAGTGAATCATATTAAAATAGAAGAATAATTGTACAAACAGTGAAAAATAAGTTGAACATAATAATTGAAGGAAAGTGTTAAGTATAATTTCAGATTATAAAAAACAGTAAGTATAATAAACCATAATACACTTTTACACATTTTCAATCACTGATAGACTATATTTCAATATTCACTTAATAAATAAACTTGTAATGATCAATTCATTTCACTATTAAATTATTAATCTATGGTGATAAACTTATTGGAAGTGTAATATTAGTCAGGATACACTTAACCTACAAGCACAGACTGTTGTTAAACAAAATATTTATAACCTTAATTTTAGTTTATTAATCACTTATATAATATTCAATTGCATTTTATGTGAAGTTTTGTACTTCTTAAAGGATGTTTTTTGTTAACTTTTCTGTAATCTCAAGAACCCAACAAATTGAAATCTAATAACCAAAAATTGTATGATATTAGACACTAAAGACCTGAGCATTAGTGCCAACCATTGAGTGTGTACACATCATAGCTGGAGCAATAATAGTACTATAAAATTATTTCATTTGTTTTAAAGGAAAGAAATAAGGAATCCAAAAGAAATAAAACCAGTACCGGTATTGAAGATTTTCAATTGTATGTTTAATTTATTTCTAGGTTAACAAAATTCTATTTCTTCATATAGCCGAATGTGGATTTTTTTATCACCAAGGAGAGGTTGGTAACAATTATTTTTAGGAATGGAATTCGAATTGAATTATACAACAAAAAAAGGTAAGTTGACTAAAACCAATGAAGAGAAAAGGAATAAATAAATAAAGTGAGTAATTTTGTTTTAATGACAAAACAATTTGGCGCCTAAAATGGGAAACAAAAATAATTAATATCAGAAAGGAAGAAGAAACGGTTTTGGAACCTGTATTTGTATCACCGATTTACAACCATTTGTATAAGAATTAAGAAAATAAACAAGATAGCAAATTATCATCACTATAATATAATAAAATCATAATAGGTGAAAAGATTTGGTTATAAATTGACACAACCAACGTGTGGCTATTAACACACATACAAGTTATGATATAAATTGACGCTTACAATGAGGCTTAAAAGAAATAATTTTTTATTAGAAAATAATTAATACACAAAATTTAGATCTTGATATAAATTGGCACCAACAACTTTGGGCTAACTAACATACATTTGTAATTTGCTATAAAGTGGCGCTTCCCATGCGGAGCATATTACAACACAAAATACAGCAACGAGAGTTTCTAAAGTTGCTATAATATTCATACACCCTTTTGTTGAGTTAAAAACATATTAATTTAATTATTCAAGGTTAAGATATAGTAATTTTTAATTTAATTTATACTACCTTTAGAAAATATGATAACATTAGATGTTACACTAATATTGATGAAATATCTATAATACCTTAGCAGTTAGTCTGTAACAAACAGATTACATAAATACTTCACCTAGTTAATACTATAAACAATCCATTTCTATATCCCTGAAAAAATTCTTTAAAACCCCTGGGCGAGTGACCAAGACCTATAAATATAGTACATGTTATACTATATAGTATTTCTTTAATATATAAAAATATATTATATATATATTATAACGTTGCAGAACTCAGACCCTATAGGGGATCCACAAATATAATATAGCTGTAATAGAAGTAAACTAATTTAGAGCCTAATGATCAAGAAATATAAAATGGTAATGAGAGAATAAAAGGAAAAATAGTAGACAAAGATAATAAATGAGTGAATAGACTAGACTGACAGACAAATGACTGTGACCCAACTCCAGTGATTGGCCAGATAAAGGCTATAAAATAAAATGTAAACTAATAAAAAACCCAAATAATATATCAAATTTAGTAACATGTATTACCCAAGTTATGTAAAAGAAAGTACACCACCAGTAATAAACAGGTAAACCCATTGTTATTATGTAATGATGATAGAAATACTACCAAGAAAGGGTAGGATAGACTCGAATTGTAAAGACTTGATGAAGGAAGTGAAGGGACTAATGTCAATAGCCCAAAAAACTAACTTCATACAAAGTTGTAGTACTAACTTTGTGAGTTAGAATATTATGTATTTTAAAATAACCTTATTGATATAAAAAGTAAACGTGAGATTGTAAAAAACTGACTTTAAAATTAGGTTTTAAAAAACTAATTTAAACCAAGAGTGAGAGGTAGGTAGGGAGTGTTAATGATAACCAGTGAACCAACTTAATATATGGTAGCAACAGTGATTGTAAACCTTAATGAATTAAAGAAGAATCACTACAGTGAATTTAAACAAAGTCTTACAAATGTGACGGTAAGTTAATAAACGATTAACCAGGGTAATCAGTGAAGGTGATAGATACGATAGGGATGAATTAATATAAACAATTAATAATATTAATAAAAGAAAAGAACAGTGATAATAAACCATAAACAATAATAAAAATGTTGATAGATAAACAATAAGAAACATTAGTAGTGTGTAGAACCTATGGTATATATGTTATGTAAATATGTTAAATAAGTTTATAAGATAAAAGGTATAAGATTAAAAGATAAGTTTTATTAGAAAATAAGATAAATTTAAAAACAATATTGTTAGAGTTAATTCAAGGAATTCTTTTATTCAATACTAAAAAATAAGATTAAATGTTCATACAAATGGTAGACAACAAAGTTAGAATGTCAACCAAGTTCATTGTGTTAATAACTAAGAAACAAATTAATTATGAGTTCGATAAGAGGAAAACATCCTATGTTACAAAATAGTCACAAGGATGGTGATCACAATATTGTAAATGGTGCCAAGACACCATGCACCAAAGTTGTTAGTTTATCTAAAAGAGTTGTATTTTATAATAAGGAATGGGGCTGGATCATGAACAGACCACAAACCATTTTTCATGTTATATGTTACCATAGAAAGATTAATTGATAAAAAGTGTGTGTAAGCAATATTAGAAAATATAAGCAAGCCATTGTATAAGTTTAATAATCACAATAATACTCATCATTGTAAAGACAGGAAAAAGAATGTTAGACAAGGAATGATTTTTTAAAATTATAATAATATTTATTTATTGTAAAATGGTGCAAAGTATTTCAAAAGTAAACAATATGACTACGTGATAGCAAGCAGAATCTATGAAGGTAATAGGTAATGTTTAAATTGTGTAAACTAAGAAATTCTAGACATTTGCAGCTTAAGCCTATAAAATGCCTAACTGTCAAAATTCAGAAAAAGCAATTTATAAGCAATTAACTATTGTATTTAAGAAAAAAGACAAAGTGACTTGTTAATTTCAATTATCTAACCATAATAGTATGTCAGAAATAGAGTAAAACATAAAAAATAAGTGAAATATGTAATAAAATAACATTAGCAAAATGGTCAAAAAGCTAATACAGTACCAAGCCTAGCGTTATGGGATATCAAATTAATCTTTGAAAGAAAATAGAGACATTGATGTTAATATCTCACACATTGGTAATAACACCAATGAATAATAGCAATTATAAAATATTAGGTCAATTTGGGACCATAAACCCAAGCTTTCATAACAATGTAAACAAAATTCTTAACCAATCAGAAGCAGGGAATTATGCTTGGGATTGAGAAAACCGTTAGAATTTTTAGTTAGTCCATTACTGTATTAACGCTCAAGGTATGCAGATGCCAAACTGAATCCGCTCCAATAAATTAAAAAGAAGTAAATGTACTCAAAATAAACGAATATGAATAACAGAAGTTGAATCTGGATCCATTAAACACAGAATGAAACCACAAAACAAAATTCAATAATTAAAATTTAAAAAACCTTGAATAAATAAAATAGAAAAAAGAGAAAACCCGAATGATGAAGAACTAATTACTACATCAACACAATTTGGAAGAATTACCTGGGACTCATCAGAAGAAAACCCAAGATTTCGTTAAGTATAAATGAATTCTATAATTGCGAATAAAATTAATTAACTTTTCCACAACACAATAACTCTCACTCCGAACTTGGTATAATAAATTCTTTCAAGGATTAGTTGAAATTATACAATAAAACTCTATGTGAACTGTAACAACCTATGTGCGATGCCTAAAGGTCGACACACTTTTTAGACACTAAGAACCTGATTGTAAGCAAATCTGTATAGTATTTAATTAACATTGATGTAAGGTTGTGTACTTTCATAAACTTCTTGTTTATTTTTTTGTAATCAAAAGAACTCTTTGACTGAATAAATTGTGAAAAAATTAATGTCAGCACACACACTAGTTTAGTCAAATGGCCCAATCTGCATAGTCAACCGCTGAGTTGTAATTTATTTATAGCCGGAGCAAACTTTTTTATAATAACAATATTTTGTAATTAACTTATAAATAATCAGCGAATCTGGACACTAATAAATTAGTACTGAACATTAATAACCGTTCTTTGTTTTATTTGATGTGTCTTAATAATTGTGTATTTTTACCAGAATTATAGGTTGGCAACACGTCAGACTCCACGCGAGATTTGAATTCACGCCAGTCCGTTTGAGTAAGTTGAAACTATTATCAAGGAAAAGAAGACGACGCAGGTAGAAACTTTTAATTGTTTTTTAAGTAAGACAATTTGGCACCTATCGGGAAATAAGATACATTCAAATAAGGACAGGTAAAGAGAAAAACGATACACATTCGGTACTGGTTATTAGTGCGTTCGCGATAGTCATCGTCAGCGATAGACGGAAGAAAACGTACGACTGCGTTTGATTATAATATATTGTAACGTACCGCTTTTATCACGAGGCGTTCACTACTTACGAGTATCTTGCAATTACAAGCTTTGTTAATTCCGTCCCACAGTTGTACGCCAATTCTGTAACGTACCGCTTTTTTCGTGAGGTGTAGTAGAGTTATATTGTATGCCTCATGCAGTATGCGTCACTTTTGAATTATACTAACTGACGTTTTAAACGGTATAAATAAAGGATTTTGTTTATCTTGTTTTACTCAATCTAAAAGAAATCGAGAGTGTGTGATTTGGGGTCAAGGAGGTAATTTGTTCAGCCTTATGCAGAAGAGAGAGTAAGTATCATTATTGCCCCTCTGTTGTGACGATTTTTTCTGTATGTTGTGCTGAAATTTTCATTAACTACCCACTACAATAAATTATAACACGTTATAATTCAATATTAATTTTCAATAATATTGCTTTATTGATTATTGACTTTTGTCTCCAGCCACCCAAGTATAGGTATCACAATTAATCTTTTTAAAAAGAAAACATCTTCTCGACTTTACCGAGTAAACATAGATCTGTCTAAAGAACAAAACATATATGTTGTTATTTAACCAATATTACGCTATAATAAAATACATCAGTTATTACATAATTCTTATTAATTCCCCAGGGTTCAGGGTGAATTCTTTGTGTTATGAGAGTGTCAGAAATGGCTAATTGCTACGCTTTACAAATATAAAAAATTAATAAATAATTTTGGTTTATTTTTCAAATGTTACATAGTTTCCGGAATTGCCGTAAGAGAGCAGCATGTATTTGTTTACTTTTGAAAGAAACATATGATAAAATGGATATTTTTATGTTCTATTTCACTATTAAAAAACGAGTTTTCTTCGGGATTTATTACGAAAAATGTTTATATTACCTCGCTCCGTGTTGTCCTTACTGGATTGAAGTTTTATTCTGTGATGAGGTACGTCTTGCGTTATTATTTCCTTTTCATTTCGAATATTTTCTGATTGTCTACTAGAAGTAGGCCGAACTATATTGGATCCTCAGACTGTTTTCATCCACTGGTTTTTAATGTATATCACCATTTAATTTGGATTCTTCAGGTATGATTAGTTAGTATTCACTTTGTTTATTACTCTTGCGTGAATTTCGCCTCCTCCAACGTCCAAAAAAGGTTATTTTTTTATAATTTTTGTCGCATCGTTTCTTCAACAACTCTCTGGTTCAGTTCAAAATTTTTATATCATTAACAATACTTGTTATTTTCCATCACTCTTAGTAACACATAGTATTTTTATTATGTAGGCAGTTTGTGATTATTATAAATTTATATTTTTATTTATGGAAAAATAATTCCCTTCCATTCCGGTTTATTTACTAATTTAATTCACATAATATGTTTTGGTTAATTTTTTTTTTATGACCTTGTATATAAATATTTTATCATTTTATTATCCTTAAATAAATTTATATATTATTTATTTAGTATCGAATAGTGTTCATACCCGGTACTACTTCCTGTTGTCCTTTCCTTCATAGGATTATTTTAATTTTATATTATCTTTGGTAGTTAAATTTTTATGTCTTTTAAAATTAACCCTGGGTTTTCTTATAATCTAACACAATTATTTGAAACAATATAATATTAACTTGGGTATAACAATTTGTGGTTCATACAATATAAATTACAATAAATAAATAAAATTACAAAAATCAATCAGTATTATTACATACTACTTTCATAAGTTTATCCTTTCCAAAACATACAACACAGTTTGGTAATACGTTGCTTTCACTTTTGTTTTTTCACCTCAATGGGTACACTATCACTCACTTTGCACTGTATACCACTCAAATTGTTTATCATATTGAGTGATATAATTAAATTTTGAGCGAGCTTTAGTTTACCCATTTCTGACTTTTATTATCATGAGTTACTTTATTGGGACCGGGTTATGTAACGTTACATAAAGCCCCCCCACTAGAACAAATTTATTTCAGTTTAACTTGTTTATTAAAAATAAATTGTTGATTATTTCCATTTTCTTAACTCTTCTTTATCTTCATAATAGTGTTTTATTTCTGACTGATTGTAAACTGATTGGTCATTCAGACTGGTGGTAATTGCTGTTTTCTTACTTTACTCTCTCTCTCTTGGAGGCAAATTCATCAATTATTCATTTCTGGGTAGTGGTACTTCCACATTTTATTTGATAAGGACTGGTCACACTAATCATATTAAACTTGTTTTAACACTCATTTCTATTTACTTTTATAAACTCGCTTTATCAATTAAGCATCGGTCTGCTATCTTCCTTCTATTTTCTTCATTTATACTTCTGGAATTTAATATCACTCCTTTCAGCTATTTTATAATTATTATCCCTTAAATATTCAATTTCCCTAACATTTTTCCCTATCTTGTGCGGTGGTTCCAGTCGGGTGGCCACTCTGGGTCCATACACCGCTGTCCATCCTTACACCTTCTGAGACCAGGGGAACATCATCCCTGCTCATAAAAAATTATTGCCGGAACATTTCTACGGTCAATACATAAAAATAAAAAAATTATAAGTAGTAGTCAATTAGCGATTAGTACCAAACACTTTGGGGATTCTTCATACTGTAGCTGTTTGTATTTATTTATATATTTCTTCTTCTCCTTGATTCCTTCTTCTTTTCCATTGACTAATAGCATATAACATCATTGATAGGCCTTATGTTAAAATTCTTTTGACTTTACTTCTTGTGACATTTTTTTTCCGTATCATTTCTTCTTATATAATCTTCAATTCCGAGAAATTCTAATTTTTTATTAATTATCATCCTCCTTCAGTTTCATTGGAGTCATTAAATTCATCTTTATTCTTCTTATCTGAGCACATTACCATTCAACATATAATTCTTTTTCTGTTTGTTACCATTAAAATATTACTTTTCCTATTATTTCAGTTTAAATCAATTCTTCATAACTAAATTATATAATCTGCTCTTACATTTTCTTGGTGTTTTGTCTTTTTATTTTAAATTATATTGTTCGAAATAACTTGAGTAAGTTGTACTTACACACTTTTATTAATTCTAATGGTTGCAAAATATCTTAAGTAAGTTGTACTTACACACTTTTTATTAATTCTAATGGTTGCAAAATATCTTAAGTAAGTTGTACTTACACACTTTTTGAATTTTGGGGTTTTTAGTTTCTTCATTCTAAATTAGTTTAACCATTTTCAGTATCATTCACAACACGGATTGATCCACTCGTATATTTTTCCCGTGGATTCTGTTGATTAAACTTGTCAATAAAATTCGCTATTGGATTGCCCCATTGCGGATCACTACCATACATTTCAATATTATCGTATGTATATAGCCTCTCATCTTTATTACTGGGACCAGGTTTAGACCCTTGATTTTTCCCATGGTCAACTCGTTTGTCCACTTTTCTTTGTTGCTGTTCTTCGGGTCTCCTCGAATCCCTTTCATCAGCCATTAGATAATTTACTTGGGCTTGATTAGTTCCCTGATTGTCATTTGGTGGATCTCCCGAAGGTATGTCCCTATGTCTATCTCCACTTCTGGATCTCCTATATTCGTCATGATCATTCCATTGTTGTCTGTTGTAGTTGTTTCTCTCATCTCTTCTATCATAATTTTGTCTCGGGTTAAAATACGGCCGTCTTCCTTGGTAACTATTACTGTAATAATTGTTATTAGCATGTACATAATTAACTCTGGGCCGATTCTCTCTTGGTGGTTCATTCTTCCGCTCCTCGGTATTTCCTGACCTCCATCTACTTCTCCTATAATAAGATTCCTGTTCATAATTTTCTAGCAGCGTTTCCATGCCTCCAATAGTTTTGATTTGTCCACTCAAGCGTGCACTTATGATCTTTTCTTCAAAATGATACGCCATTTTAGTCACTAGACACTCTTCAGGTATCTTAGGGTCTAGATACTTGGCGATACACACCTTCCCCAAAAAGTAAGCAGTAGGTGTTTGTCCCACTGTACGGTCATACCTACCATGACAGATATCGTCCCTAATAATGTTTTGTACTGATTCTGACCAGTACTTAAGTTTGAACATAGTTTTGAAACCCTCATAATCACACACCTCGTTCCTAATTGCTGTCCACCAATTATCATTGATATTTTTGAACGATTCGTCTAATAGACCTTTTATCATATTCCATCTATTCTCCTTTGATCTGTTCAAAATTTCATCTACTCTCCCTAAAAATTCAAGTGGGTTTCTGCGATAATCCCGAAAGTTTACACTTTCCTTATTGTCTGGATAAACATGATGACTGCTGCATGCAGATCTAGCGCTTATTCTATCTACATCACATTGAAAATTGGTTTGTATTTGTTGCAAACTATCTAATTTCTCTGCTTGGCTATCACATTGATTTTTTACATTCTCTACAGTTTTATGAAACTCTGAAAATTTACAGTTTAGACTGCTTTTAATGCTAACTGGTCATTATTTTCTTGTCGTATGGCCATTACACGAACTTGGTTATCTTGTTCTTCTTTTTCCATTCTTGCCTCAACTCCAATTTTAATTAGTTCCATCTTCTCTTCAGTTGTATCTAATCTTTGGTTAGTTTCTACTAATTTCTTCTCTGCCTCTTCCTTATATGCCTCTACTCTTTGGCTTAACGTATTATTGACCAGTTCAATTTTACCTTCTAGATTTTCTCTTAATTCTTTATTGAAATTCTCCATCTTACCCTCAATTTGTTTTAAATTCTCATTATTCTCTTCAAATTTTGCATTCATCTCTTCTCTTTGCCCTTCAACCGCTTCCTTCAGTTCATGGTATTGTTCATTCATGGTTTGTTTTAAGTTTTCCTCCTGTTTCTTAAAATTCTCCTTATTTTCTTCATTGGTTTGTTTCAAGTTTTCCTCCTGTTTCTTAAAATTCTCATCTATCTTATCAAATTTCTCGCTCAAGGTTTCATTTTGTTTCCTTGAGTTCTCATCCATGGTTTGTTTATTGCTTTCCTTAATGCTATCAATTTTTTCCATCATCATCCTCATCATTTCTTGCCAATCTGGTTCTCTTCTGGCTTCCGCATTTTCTGGTTGGTCCCCTTGGGCATCCTCTTCAATTATTTCCGTTTCCGTATCCATAACTACTTCGGCTTCTTCTGTATCACCTGTCTGTTGGTCCATTTCACTGTCCGTGACTAATTCTATTTCTTGTTCCTGTCCACCTTCTTCAGTCTCCTTTTCTTCTGCCCTCTTCTTCGATTTTCCTCGGGTATTAGGCATTTCTTGTTTTCTCATAACAGCCAACGATAATTAGATTTTTTGATATATATTTTTATTAAATATCAAAATTCTTTTCTAATTACCGCCCTTTTACGTTGAGCGCCAATTTGTAACGTACCGCTTTTATCACGAGGCGTTCACTACTTACGAGTATCTTGCAATTACAAGCTTTGTTAATTCCGTCCCACAGTTGTACGCCAATTCTGTAACGTACCGCTTTTTTCGTGAGGTGTAGTAGAGTTATATTGTATGCCTCATGCAGTATGCGTCACTTTTGAATTATACTAACTGACGTTTTAAACGGTATAAATAAGGGATTTTGTTTATCTTGTTTTACTCAATCTAAAAGAAATCGAGAGTGTGTGATTTGGGGTCAAGGAGGTAATTTGTTCAGCCTTATGCAGAAGAGAGAGTAAGTATCATTATTGCCCCTCTGTTGTGACGATTTTTTCTGTATGTTGTGCTGAAATTTTCATTAACTACCCACTACAATAAATTATAACACGTTATAATTCAATATTAATTTTCAATAATATTGCTTTATTGATTATTGACTTTTGTCTCCAGCCACCCAAGTATAGGTATCACAATTAATCTTTTTAAAAAGAAAACATCTTCTCGACTTTACCGAGTAAACATAGATCTGTCTAAAGAACAAAACATATATGTTGTTATTTAACCAATATTACGCTATAATAAAATACATCAGTTATTACATAATTCTTATTAATTCCCCAGGGTTCAGGGTGAATTCTTTGTGTTATGAGAGTGTCAGAAATGGCTAATTGCTACGCTTTACAAATATAAAAAATTAATAAATAATTTTGGTTTATTTTTCAAATGTTACATAGTTTCCGGAATTGCCGTAAGAGAGCAGCATGTATTTGTTTACTTTTGAAAGAAACATATGATAAAATGGATATTTTTATGTTCTATTTCACTATTAAAAAACGAGTTTTCTTCGGGATTTATTATGAAAAATGTTTATATTACCTCGCTCCGTGTTGTCCTTACTGGATTGAAGTTTTATTCTGTGATGAGGTACGTCTTGCGTTATTATTTCCTTTTCATTTCGAATATTTTCTGATTGTCTACTAGAAGTAGGCCGAACTATATTGGATCCTCAGACTGTTTTCATCCACTGGTTTTTAATGTATATCACCATTTAATTTGGATTCTTCAGGTATGATTAGTTAGTATTCACTTTGTTTATTACTCTTGCGTGAATTTCGCCTCCTCCAACGTCCAAAAAAGGTTATTTTTTTATAATTTGTGTCGCATCGTTTCTTCAACAACTCTCTGGTTCAGTTCAAAATTTTTATATCATTAACAATACTTGTTATTTTCCATCACTCTTAGTAACACATAGTATTTTTATTATGTAGGCAGTTTGTGATTATTATAAATTTATATTTTTATTTATGGAAAAATAATTCCCTTCCATTCCGGTTTATTTACTAATTTAATTCACATAATATGTTTTGGTTAATTTTTTTTTTATGACCTTGTATATAAATATTTTATCATTTTATTATCCTTAAATAAATTTATATATTATTTATTTAGTATCGAATAGTGTTCATACCCGGTACTACTTCCTGTTGTCCTTTCCTTCATAGGATTATTTTAATTTTATATTATCTTTGGTAGTTAAATTTTTATGTCTTTTAAAATTAACCCTGGGTTTTCTTATAATCTAACACAATTATTTGAAACAATATAATATTAACTTGGGTATAACAATTTGTGGTTCATACAATATAAATTACAATAAATAAATAAAATTACAAAAATCAATCAGTATTATTACATACTACTTTCATAAGTTTATCCTTTCCAAAACATACAACACAGTTTGGTAATACGTTGCTTTCACTTTTGTTTTTTCACCTCAATGGGTACACTATCACTCACTTTGCACTGTATACCACTCAAATTGTTTATCATATTGAGTGATATAATTAAATTTTGAGCGAGCTTTAGTTTACCCATTTCTGACTTTTATTATCATGAGTTACTTTATTGGGACCGGGTTATGTAACGTTACAATATATATATATATTTAATATTTATAATAACTTTACCTCAAGATGTTCTTTCCTTATTTGGAACGTGTTTCGGGAAACTTACTGTTCCCATCCTCAGCCTTCTTAATTTTGAATCTTGTGGAGAAAATTGTGTCATGTTTCAAAGCACTCAACACCAAAAATACACAAAATACTAATATATACACCACAATCACACACAATAATACCAATTTAAAATACCAAAAACCAGCAGGAAACCATAACACCCAACCAACACACAAGAACTCCACAAGATTCAAAATTAAGAAGGCTGAGGATGGGAACAATAAGTTTCCCAAAACATGTTCCAAATACGGAAAAAGCATCTTGAGGTAAAGTTATTATAAATATTAAATATATTATATGCATCAAGAAATAGACTGTAGGAAAAAGTGTTTGAATATATATTTATATTTTTCTTTTATAGAATTGCTAAACTGCTATAATTGTTTTTATTATTTAGACAAAGCTTTTCGTCATTACTGATATCTTCAGGTCTTAAACAACGTCTATCAACTGTACGTTGTAGGCTTTTATACTTTAGGCCCCTCCCCTTATGTCATCGCCCCTCCTATTGGTTCTAGCTGCTACCGCTCTTCACGGGAACTTTGTCTACCTTTTTCCGTTAGGCATTTTTCTAACGTCCGTCAAATTGTTTTAAGAATCTCCCGTTAATTTCTTCATTCTTGACTTATAACCTTTTGCATTTCGTCATTTTTTAGTGTGTTATTCTTATTATTTTAATTTATTTTTGTTTCTTTTTCAAAATGGCATATGAAAAAGAAGAAATCCACAGCATAGAAAATAGTAAAAATCGCGGATAACCCGAAAAAAGACTAAAAATGAGGTGTAAACACGAAAAAAAATATTTCAGCATAAAAACTATGTTTTATTGTACAAAAAACATAATATGTAAAACTTTTAAAATATGTACAGTACAGCAGAAACCTTTGCTCTACGTCTAAATCACTAAAATAAAGAACAGTAAACAAGAAACAATACTGTACTGTTAACAAAAAGTGTTCAGTTACGCCTTTTTAAAAAAATCAGTCACTCGTTTTTGCTTCTTGCTTTGGAAACACCTTTTCTTTATTCTAGATTGTACTTTCCTTAACATGAGTTTTTCTGCCAGATGTGCGTCGTCGTCTTGTTCCTCTAAATATTGAAACAATCCGTCTACGTGCTGCAAAGCAGTTTCGTGTGTCATCCGCGCAGGCGCCTCGTCTTCTTCACTTTCACTTTGTTCTTCTTCGTTCTCGTTCACTCCCATTGCTTTGTTCGTTATGTTAGTGTTCGTTATCTTAGTCAGTCGTTCAAACCCCGGCTCACTTGCGTCGCATTCCAGCCACTCTTCTATGTTCTCTTCGTCGACATTCTCACCTCCCGGAACGGATGTCACTAGGTCAACAAGTGTAGCGGTCGGCATGACTTCATTCTCTTCTTCACAAATGTTTTGGTTGACATTTGTTTCGATACTCAGAAAGAGTTTTCTCCATGATTTAACAAGGGTTGAGGGTTTGATGTAATCCCATGCAGACGCAATATCGTAAATGTTATCCAAAATTGTATAATTCTTCCAAAATTCTTTGAGATCGCAGCCTTCTTCGATTTTTGACAGTAACAACTTTGTTCTATATGTTCTCTTCATGGTTGCAATGACTCCCTGGTCCATAGGTTGTATCAGCGCAGTAACATTTGGGGGCAAAAACTTTCCGAAGATTTGCCCGTCAGAAGATTTAAGCACACATGTAGCTGGGTGTGAAGGCGCGTTGTCAATTAACAAAACAGCCTTCTTTGGCAAATTTTTTGAGTCAAGATGTTTACATACTTGAGGCACAAAAATATTTTCAAACCATTCTTGAAAAATCTGCTGGTTCATCCAAGCTTTTTTTTGGTTGAAATAATCAACTGGTAAATTTTCTGCTCTTGTCCCCTTAAAAGACCTCGGTTTCTTAGATTTACCTATTACAAGAAGCCTAAGTTTGTGACTACCCGCAGCGTTGCTGCATGGCAAGATTGTAATTCTTTCCTTGCTACTTTTGTGACCTGCCGCTTGATGTTCACTTTCAAATGCTAAAGTACGAGTGGGAAGACACTTCCAAAAAAGCCCTGATTCATCAGCGTTATAAATTTGTTCATATGACAGATCTTCAGACAACACAAACTCTTCAAAATCACGTTGAAAATCATTAGCTGCTTGTTGATCACCACTCAGCTTCTCTCCGTGTAGACCAATCTCTCTAATTCCATGACATTTCTTAAAACGATGTAACCAACCGGACGACGCATCAAAATTTCCTTCCAGGCCTAACAAATCAAACAAGATTTTTGCTTTAGCTGCAATGGTAGGACCACACACGGGGGGTGCCCTCACTTCGCACCTGAGCTAACCATTCCGCTAATGCCGAGTCAAGTTCATTATAGGTGGATTTCTTCATTGTTTTTTGTTTTTTCATCCCAGAAACACTGTCCAACACTGATGCAACGGCTAACAGTTTGTCTTTTTGCTTTAAAACGTCTCGCACTGTTGTTTCCCCGATCCCATAATTCAAACACATCTGCTTCCTTGAAGCGCCATTTTCTATTTTAGAAATCATTTCAAGTTTTTGTGCAATCGTTAACACAACCTTCTTTCGTTTTTCAGCCATTATTAATTTCAGGAACTAACGAACTGATCACGACTGATCACTAAGCACGCTTACTGACAACTGACACCACTGGCAGACCGAGAGAATATGTACGTAGAGGGGGAAGGTTAGTGAACTTGGTCAAAACAAAAGAGCAAGAGCCAAAACAAAATTCCGAGAAGGCCTATAGGATTACGATGCACAATAAACCTGTCAGAAATTTTCGGCCTTCGCACTGTAGGGCCTATTGTATTTTCCCTGATGTTGGCTTGGATTAAAATTATTTTTTTTGAGGTTCATAATTAAAAAAAATTTTCGCGGCACTCGCGGATAATCCGCACCGCGGATAATCGGGGCTTTACTGTATATATAAATATATATTCTTCGTATTGTTTAAATTAGCAGCCATCCTTACTTTTCTTTTATAGAATTGCTAAACTGCTATAATTGTTTTTATTATTTAGACAAAGCTTTTCGTCATTACTGACATCTTCAGGTCTTAAACAACGTCTATCAACTGTACGTTGTAGGCTTTTATACTTTAGGCCCCTCCCCTTATGTCATCGCCCCTCCTATTGGTTCTAGCTGCTACCGCTCTTCACGGGAACTTTGTCTACCTTTTTCCGTTAGGCATTTTTCTAAAGTCCGTCAAATTGTTTTAAGAATCTCCCGTTAATTTCTTCATTCTTGACTTATAACCTTTTGCATTTCGTCATTTTTTAGTGTGTTATTCTTATTATTTTAATTTATTTTTGTTTATTGTTTAATATATAATAAAATATTTCTTCATTTGTAAAATCCACTTTTATATTCATTAATTTATTTTTATCTTCTTTTTTAACTTTAAGTATTTCTAGTTCTTCTATTAATTTTCTTTTTTGCGGATTGTTTTCTATTTTTATTATTTCCATATTTTCCTTGGGATTTATGAATTTATGGCCTGATTCGTTGAAATGTCTTGCATATAGTGAGTTCGTTACTCTAACCCCTTCTCCTTTTGTGTGTTCATTCATTCTAATTTTAAATTTTCTTCCAGTTTCGCCCAGATATATCTTATTACATTCCCCACATTTTAATTTGTATACGCCGCTTTTTTCCGTTAATGGAATTTCTTCTGTTTTATCATTTTTTATATATTCGAATACATTTTTCGTTTTCTTTATTCCTATCTGTATTTCATATTTTTCGAAACATTTTTGTAGCATTTTTGTTTGATATCCTATGTATGTTATTGCTCCTTTATATTTCTTTTCTTCATTTGTTTTTTCTTTTTTGTTATTTTCTATTTCTTTATTTTCCTCTATTTTCTTAACTATTCTATTAATTATTTTAGGGTTGTAATTATTATTTTTTGCTATTTGTTGTATTTTCTTTAATTCTTTTTGTTTGAGTTCTTCATTTTCTAGATAATTTATAGCTCTATAACAAAATGAATTTAATGCTGCCATTTTATAATTTACTGGATGATATGATTCTTGTGGAATTATTAAATCTGAGTATGTTTCTTTCCTATATATATCGAATTTGAGTTTGTTATCTTCAATTTTAATATTGATATCCAGGAAATTAATTTCTAATCCTCCAATTTCTTCTTGAAATTTTATTGTTTTTTCTATGTTATTTAGTTGTTCCGTAAATTTTTTAAATTCATTTACTTCACCTTCCCAAACTATTAGTATGTCATCTACATACCTGATCCATTTTTTAATTCTTCTTTCTTTATCTATATCTTTTAAAATTTTGATTTCAAAGCTATTCATGAATATCTCTGCCATTAATGGTGAAAGCGGTGATCCCATTGGTAATCCATTTTCTTGTATGTAAAATTTGTTATTAAATCTGAAGTAGTTCTGGTTTAGGCATAATTCTAATCCTTCTATTATTTCGTTTTTCCATTCTACATTACTTAATTTGTTTTTCTTTATTATTTCTACTGTTTTTGCTATTGGTATGTTGGTGTACATATCTTTTATATCTAATGACATTAATTTTGTCTTATTTGTTATGGTAATTTCTTTTAATCTTTCTATTACCTTTTTACTATTTTCTATGCTGTGGATTTCTTCTTTTTCATATGCCATTTTGATTCTTTTACTTATTTCTTTTGATATTTTGTATGTTGGCGAATTTATAAATGATACTATAGGTCTTAATGGCATTTCTTTTTTATGTAACTTAATTTGACATCTAAATTTTGGAGCTTCAGGATTATGTTCTATTTTTTGTTTCTTTTGCCATTCTGTTAAATATGTTGTCTTTTTTATCAATTTCTTTGTTTGTGCTTGAAATTTACTTGTGTAATCATATTTTATTTCTTTATATGGTCCTTTTTGTATAAATTGTTCTGCTTTTTCGATATAATCTCTTTTGTTCATTACCACTGCTGTGTTACCTTTATCGGCTTTTATAACTATCAAATTGTTCTCCGTGATTTTCTTTTTTAATTCTCTTATATTTCTTTTTATTTGTGTTTCGTTTTTATTTCTTACATTTTTGTTTTTCTTACATATTTTTTCTACTATTTCTTTTACTTCACTTCTTAATTGTTTTTTAGTTTCTTCATTTTTTATTTTATCGATTATTTCTTCACATTCTATTATTGTATTTTCTTTATCTATGTTTGTTTTTGTTGCATATTTTAAACTTTTCCCTAATAATTTATGTTCATTTTCTGTAAACTTTGTTTCTGTTAAATTTAATACTTTTTCAGCAAATTTTATTTCTTTATCTTTTTCTTTATTTTTATTTCTTGTTCCTTCCATTAATTCCTTGAGTTTCTTATTTAATCTCTCTTCCATTTTTCTTATTTTCTTTTCTATGTATTTTTCACCAAACTCTTTTCTCATTTCTTCTATTTCTATATAATTGTAACTTGTATATAATTTTTGATGTAATTGATACATTTCTTTGTTATATTTATTTATTTTACTGTATAAGTTCTTAATTTCAAGTTTTATCCATATTTTTTCCGCCATGTTTTTCACTTGGTTTGCTACTTTGCTTTTGTTATTAATTTTAATTTTTGCGTATTTTGGAGTTATTTTGTTAATTAAACACTGTTTATTAAACCAAATTTTCCCTAGCGTTTTTTTCAATTTTGCTTTAATTTTTAAATACTTAAAAAATTCCCTTACATTTTTATATTTATCTGCTTGCAATTCGCATATTTTATTCTTCGTATTGTTTAAATTAGCAGCCATCCTTACTTTTCTTTTATAGAATTGCTAAACTGCTATAATTGTTTTTATTATTTAGACAAAGCTTTTCGTCATTACTGACATCTTCAGGTCTTAAACAACGTCTATCAACTGTACGTTGTAGGCTTTTATACTTTAGGCCCCTCCCCTTATGTCATCGCCCCTCCTATTGGTTCTAGCTGCTACCGCTCTTCACGGGAACTTTGTCTACCTTTTTCCGTTAGGCATTTTTCTAACGTCCGTCAAATTGTTTTAAGAATCTCCCGTTAATTTCTTCATTCTTGACTTATAACCTTTTGCATTTCGTCATTTTTTAGTGTGTTATTCTTATTATTTTAATTTATTTTTGTTTCTTTTTCAAAATGGCATATGAAAAAGAAGAAATCCACAGCATAGAAAATAGTAAAAAGGTAATAGAAAGATTAAAAGAAATTACCATAACAAAGAAGACAAAATTAATGTCATTAGATATAAAAGATATGTACACCAACATACCAATAGCAGAATCAAAATGGCATATGAAAAAGAAGAAATCCACAGCATAGAAAATAGTAAAAAGGTAATAGAAAGATTAAAAGAAATTACCATAACAAATAAGACAAAATTAATGTCATTAGATATAAAAGATATGTACACCAACATACCAATAGCATGAATCAAAATGGCATATGAAAAAGAAGAAATCCACAGCATAGAAAATAGTAAAAAGGTAATAGAAAGATTAAAAGAAATTACCATAACAAATAAGACAAAATTAATGTCATTAGATATAAAAGATATGTACACCAACATACCAATAGCAAAAACAGTAGAAATAATAAAGAAAAACAAATTAAGTAATGTAGAATGGAAAAACGAAATAATAGAAGGATTAGAATTATGCCTAAACCAGAACTACTTCAGATTTAATAACAAATTTTACATACAAGAAAATGGATTACCAATGGGATCACCGCTTTCACCATTAATGGCAGAGATATTCATGAATAGCTTTGAAATCAAAATTTTAAAAGATATAGATAAAGAAAGAAGAATTAAAAAATGGATCAGGTATGTAGATGACATACTAATAGTTTGGGAAGGTGAAGTAAATGAATTTAAAAAATTTACGGAACAACTAAATAACATAGAAAAAACAATAAAATTTCAAGAAGAAATTGGAGGATTAGAAATTAATTTCCTGGATATCAATATTAAAATTGAAGATAACAAACTCAAATTCGATATATATAGGAAAGAAACATACTCAGATTTAATAATTCCACAAGAATCATATCATCCAGTAAATTATAAAATGGCAGCATTAAATTCATTTTGTTATAGAGCTATAAATTATCTAGAAAATGAAGAACTCAAACAAAAAGAATTAAAGAAAATACAACAAATAGCAAAAAATAATAATTACAACCCTAAAATAATTAATAGAATAGTTAAGAAAATAGAGGAAAATAAAGAAATAGAAAATAACAAAAAAGAAAAAACAAATGAAGAAAAGAAATATAAAGGAGCAATAACATACATAGGATATCAAACAAAAATGCTACAAAAATGTTTCGAAAAATATGAAATACAGATAGGAATAAAGAAAACGAAAAATGTATTCGAATATATAAAAAATGATAAAACAGAAGAAATTCCATTAACGGAAAAAAGGGGCGTATACAAATTAAAATGTGGGGAATGTAATAAGATATATCTGGGCGAAACTGGAAGAAAATTTAAAATTAGAATGAATGAACACGCAAAAGGAGAAGGGGTTAGAGTAACGAACTCACTATATGCAAGACATTTCAACGAATCAGGCCATAAATTCATAAATCCCAAGGAAAATATGGAAATAATAAAAATAGAAAACAATCCGCAAAAAAGAAAATTAATAGAAGAACTAGAAATACTTAAAGTTAAAAAAGAAGATAAAAATAAGTTAATGAATATAAAAGTGGATTTTAAAAATGAAGAAATATTTTATTATACATAAACAATAAACAAAAATAAATTAAAATAATAAGAATAACACACTAAAAAATGACGAAATGCAAAAGGTTATAAGTCAAGAATGAAGAAATTAACGGGAGATTCTTAAAACAATTTGACGGACGTTAGAAAAATGCCTAACGGAAAAAGGTAGACAAAGTTCCCGTGAAGAGCGGTAGCAGCTAGAACCAATAGGAGGGGCGATGACATAAGGGGAGGGGCCTAAAGTATAAAAGCCTACAACGTACAGTTGATAGACGTTGTTTAAGACCTGAAGATGTCAGTAATGACGAAAAGCTTTGTCTAAATAATAAAAACAATTATAGCAGTTTAGCAATTCTATAAAAGAAAAGTAAGGATGGCTGCTAATTTAAACAATACGAAGAATAAAATATGCGAATTGCAAGCAGATAAATATAAAAATGTAAGGGAATTTTTTAAGTATTTAAAAATTAAAGCAAAATTGAAAAAAACGCTAGGGAAAATTTGGTTGAATAAACAGTGTTTAATTAACAAAATAACTCCAAAATACGCAAAAATTAAAATTAATAACAAAAGCAAAGTAGCAAACCAAGTGAAAAACATGGCGGAAAAAATATGGATAAAACTTGAAATTAAGAACTTATACAGTAAAATAAATAAATATAACAAAGAAATGTATCAATTACATCAAAAATTATATACAAGTTACAATTATATAGAAATAGAAGAAATGAGAAAAGAGTTTGGTGAAAAATACATAGAAAAGAAAATAAGAAAAATGGAAGAGAGATTAAATAAGAAACTCAAGGAATTAATGGAAGGAACAAGAAATAAAAATAAAGAAAAAGATAAAGAAATAAAATTTGCTGAAAAAGTATTAAATTTAACAGAAACAAAGTTTACAGAAAATGAACATAAATTATTAGGGAAAAGTTTAAAATATGCAACAAAAACAAACATAGATAAAGAAAATACAATAATAGAATGTGAAGAAATAATCGATAAAATAAAAAATGAAGAAACTAAAAAACAATTAAGAAGTGAAGTAAAAGAAATAGTAGAAAAAATATGTAAGAAAAACAAAAATGTAAGAAATAAAAACGAAACACAAATAAAAAGAAATATAAGAGAATTAAAAAAGAAAATCACGGAGAACAATTTGATAGTTATAAAAGCCGATAAAGGTAACACAGCAGTGGTAATGAACAAAAGAGATTATATCGAAAAAGCAGAACAATTTATACAAAAAGGACCATATAAAGAAATAAAATATGATTACACAAGTAAATTTCAAGCACAAACAAAGAAATTGATAAAAAAGACAACATATTTAACAGAATGGCAAAAGAAACAAAAAATAGAACATAATCCTGAAGCTCCAAAATTTAGATGTCAAATTAAGTTACATAAAAAAGAAATGCCATTAAGACCTATAGTATCATTTATAAATTCGCCAACATACAAAATATCAAAAGAAATAAGTAAAAGAATCAAAATGGCATATGAAAAAGAAGAAATCCACAGCATAGAAAATAGTAAAAAGGTAATAGAAAGATTAAAAGAAATTACCATAACAAATAAGACAAAATTAATGTCATTAGATATAAAAGATATGTACACCAACATACCAATAGCAAAAACAGTAGAAATAATAAAGAAAAACAAATTAAGTAATGTAGAATGGAAAAACGAAATAATAGAAGGATTAGAATTATGCCTAAACCAGAACTACTTCAGATTTAATAACAAATTTTACATACAAGAAAATGGATTACCAATGGGATCACCGCTTTCACCATTAATGGCAGAGATATTCATGAATAGCTTTGAAATCAAAATTTTAAAAGATATAGATAAAGAAAGAAGAATTAAAAAATGGATCAGGTATGTAGATGACATACTAATAGTTTGGGAAGGTGAAGTAAATGAATTTAAAAAATTTACGGAACAACTAAATAACATAGAAAAAACAATAAAATTTCAAGAAGAAATTGGAGGATTAGAAATTAATTTCCTGGATATCAATATTAAAATTGAAGATAACAAACTCAAATTCGATATATATAGGAAAGAAACATACTCAGATTTAATAATTCCACAAGAATCATATCATCCAGTAAATTATAAAATGGCAGCATTAAATTCATTTTGTTATAGAGCTATAAATTATCTAGAAAATGAAGAACTCAAACAAAAAGAATTAAAGAAAATACAACAAATAGCAAAAAATAATAATTACAACCCTAAAATAATTAATAGAATAGTTAAGAAAATAGAGGAAAATAAAGAAATAGAAAATAACAAAAAAGAAAAAACAAATGAAGAAAAGAAATATAAAGGAGCAATAACATACATAGGATATCAAACAAAAATGCTACAAAAATGTTTCGAAAAATATGAAATACAGATAGGAATAAAGAAAACGAAAAATGTATTCGAATATATAAAAAATGATAAAACAGAAGAAATTCCATTAACGGAAAAAAGCGGCGTATACAAATTAAAATGTGGGGAATGTAATAAGATATATCTGGGCGAAACTGGAAGAAAATTTAAAATTAGAATGAATGAACACACAAAAGGAGAAGGGGTTAGAGTAACGAACTCACTATATGCAAGACATTTCAACGAATCAGGCCATAAATTCATAAATCCCAAGGAAAATATGGAAATAATAAAAATAGAAAACAATCCGCAAAAAAGAAAATTAATAGAAGAACTAGAAATACTTAAAGTTAAAAAAGAAGATAAAAATAAATTAATGAATATAAAAGTGGATTTTACAAATGAAGAAATATTTTATTATATATTAAACAATAAACAAAAATAAATTAAAATAATAAGAATAACACACTAAAAAATGACGAAATGCAAAAGGTTATAAGTCAAGAATGAAGAAATTAACGGGAGATTCTTAAAACAATTTGATGGACGTTAGAAAAATGCCTAACGGAAAAAGGTAGACAAAGTTCCCGTGAAGAGCGGTAGCAGCTAGAACCAATAGGAGGGGCGATGACATAAGGGGAGGGGCCTAAAGTATAAAAGCCTACAACGTACAGTTGATAGACGTTGTTTAAGACCTGAAGATGTCAGTAATGACGAAAAGCTTTGTCTAAATAATAAAAACAATTATAGCAGTTTAGCAATTCTATAAAAGAAAAGTAAGGATGGCTGCTAATTTAAACAATACGAAGAATATATATTTATATATACAGTAAAGCCCCGATTATCCGCGAGCGGATGATCCGCGGTGCGGATTATCCGCGAGTGCCGCGAAAATTTTTTTTAATTACGAACCTCAAAAAAAATAATTTTAATCCAAGCCAACAACAGGGAAAATACAATAGGCCCTACAGTGCGAAGGCCGAAAATTTCTGACAGGTTTATTGTGCATCGTAATCCTATAGGCCTTCTCGGAATTTTGTTTTGGCTCTTGCTCTTTTGTTTTGACCAAGTTCACTAACCTTCCCCCTCTACGTACATATTCTCTCGGTCTGCCAGTGGTGTCAGTTGTCAGTAAGCGTGCTTAGTGATCAGTCGTGATCAGTTCGTTAGTTCCTGAAATTAATAATGGCTGAAAAACGAAAGAAGGTTGTGTTAACGATTGCACAAAAACTTGAAATGATTTCTAAAATAGAAAATGGCGCTTCAAGGAAGCAGATGTGTTTGAATTATGGGATCGGGGAAACAACAGTGCGAGACGTTTTAAAGCAAAAAGACAAACTGTTAGCCGTTGCATCAGTGTTGGACAGTGTTTCTGGGATGAAAAAACAAAAAACAATGAAGAAATCCACCTATAATGAACTTGACTCGGCATTAGCGGAATGGTTAGCTCAGGTGCGAAGTGAGGGCACCCCCCGTGTGTGGTCCTACCATTGCAGCTAAAGCAAAAATCTTGTTTGATTTGTTAGGCCTGGAAGGAAATTTTGATGCGTCGTCCGGTTGGTTACATCGTTTTAAGAAATGTCATGGAATTAGAGAGATTGGTCTACACGGAGAGAAGCTGAGTGGTGATCAACAAGCAGCTAATGATTTTCAACGTGATTTTGAAGAATTTGTGTTGTCTGAAGATCTGTCATATGAACAAATTTATAACGCTGATGAATCAGGGCTTTTTTGGAAGTGTCTTCCCACTCGTACTTTAGCATTTGAAAGTGAACATCAAGCGGCAGGTCACAAAAGTAGCAAGGAAAGAATTACAATCTTGCCATGCAGCAACGCTGCGGGTAGTCACAAACTTAGGCTTCTTGTAATAGGTAAATCTAAGAAACCGAGGTCTTTTAAGGGGACAAGAGCAGAAAATTTACCAGTTGATTATTTCAACCAAAAAAAAGCTTGGATGAACCAGCAGATTTTTCAAGAATGGTTTGAAAATATTTTTGTGCCTCAAGTATGTAAACATCTTGACTCAAAAAATTTGCCAAAGAAGGCTGTTTTGTTAATTGACAACGCGCCTTCACACCCAGCTACATGTGTGCTTAAATCTTCTGACGGGCAAATCTTCGGAAAGTTTTTGCCCCCAAATGTTACTGCGCTGATACAACCTATGGACCAGGGAGTCATTGCAACCATGAAGAGAACATATAGAACAAAGTTGTTACTGTCAAAAATCGAAGAAGGCTGCGATCTCAAAGAATTTTGGAAGAATTATACAATTTTGGATAACATTTACGATATTGCGTCTGCATGGGATTACATCAAACCCTCAACCCTTGTTAAATCATGGAGAAAACTCTTTCTGAGTATCGAAACAAATGTCAACCAAAACATTTGTGAAGAAGAGAATGAAGTCATGCCGACCGCTACACTTGTTGACCTAGTGACATCCGTTCCGGGAGGTGAGAATGTCGACGAAGAGAACATAGAAGAGTGGCTGGAATGCGACGCAAGTGAGCCGGGGTTTGAACGACTGACTAAGATAACGAACACTAACATAACGAACAAAGCAATGGGAGTGAACGAGAACGAAGAAGAACAAAGTGAAAGTGAAGAAGACGAGGCGCCTGCGCGGATGACACACGAAACTGCTTTGCAGCACGTAGACGGATTGTTTCAATATTTAGAGGAACAAGACGACGACGCACATCTGGCAGAAAAACTCATGTTAAGGAAAGTACAATCTAGAATAAAGAAAAGGTGTTTCCAAAGCAAGAAGCAAAAACGAGTGACTGATTTTTTTAAAAAGGCGTAACTGAACACTTTTTGTTAACAGTACAGTATTGTTTCTTGTTTACTGTTCTTTATTTTAGTGATTTAGACGTAGAGCAAAGGTTTCTGCTGTACTGTACATATTTTAAAAGTTTTACATATTATGTTTTTTGTACAATAAAACATAGTTTTTATGCTGAAATATTTTTTTTCGTGTTTACACCTCATTTTTAGTCTTTTTTCGGGTTATCCGCGATTTTCACTATCCGCGGTGCCCTTGCCACCCAATTCCATGGATAATCGGGGCTTTACTGTATTGGTTTTTTGAACATGAATTGTTCTGTACGATATGTTCTTGTGAAGGGACATTTATTTCCTGTAAGAAAATCATGAGAAGGGGTTACCAAAAAACTAATCAGATTACATGAAATTCAGTTGAAGAAAAAGATGAGTGTGTAGATCAGTCTCTCTTTGGAATCGATAACTAATAAACGTGCTCTGGTCCATGATGTTCAGTCTGCCAGTTGTGATGAATGCAAGTTAGAAAATTCTGATTGAGTTATGGCAATAATTATTATAATTGAGTGCTATCCACGAAAGTTTAAGACATTCCATTTAGGATATACAGACACTTCAAGTCAACTGGAGAGGTGTAAATCCAATACACCAGTGATCTGCTGACTAAAAATTCAGTACTGCATACTGTCAAAAATGAAATCACATGAATAACTATACTATTTGCTTGATAAAATAGGATTACTCACTTAAAGAAAGGGGACAGTACTCCATTTACACAGGTGGTACAGAGGTTTCACATGGTTATATTTAGGTCACTGAGCTCAAGAAAACAGAATTAAACTGGAGCTATTGAAGTGTGATATAATACAACAAACAAGATTTTAAATTTAACGAAAACTCATAAATGATGATAATGATGAGTTAAAACTCATTCATGATTTATTTCCCATGTTACTGTATCATACTAGAATTATCGACCACATGATAAAATTGGACAGAACCTATGGGAGGCAGACAATACATAATATTGGTATGATAGTGCTCTTAAAATTTTGAGAGTATAATTGTACCTATACATTTCTTGACTAGGTAGGTGCAACACATTGCATTCAAGGTCACGCTTTTGACCTAGTATCCAGACTATTCCAACTACACACATTATGCTTGCAGTGCTGCCTGACCGTAAGACTATTCTGGAATCTCTGTGGGGTATATATAATGTCAACGGCTGGCTTAGAAGTCAGTTACAGTTGGCAATTTATTCAGTGCAGATCAAGCGATTGTTGCGGATTAATGAAAAATGATAATTTGTTAAATTGTGTGGAGCTATGATACGGAGACATTTATATTTGCATGTGGACAAATTTAACTTGAATTATTGTCCGAGAGCGCTTTTGTTGATTTCAAATTGTTGGTTGTAACTAAAGATGGTAATTAGGGACTAAACTGGTCTTATGTTGTTTCCACTGTACAATACGATGATCCACGAGGCCGTCATAGCAATATAATGTAGAGTCTCGATAGTGAGACATGCTAGTATATCCAACAGCTATATCAGAAGTTCCTAAAATTCTGAGGGGAAAGTGATAAACCAATTGAGGAAATACAGATGCATGGGATTCATCCACTACCCTAAATTCTACACATAAGGCAATATTCTCAACAATTAATATGTGTATTTCTGTTGTAAATAATGTTATTGTTTGGTAAATTTATGTGTAGAAAAACTACACATATTGTAAGTGCACGCAATTCGGTGTGTAATACTGCCACCCGGTGTATGCGTCTACTTGTAATAAAATAAAAGATTTACGGTTGTTTTTTAAAATTATGTTTGTGTTTAAAATATTAAAGGTCTTTTTTAAACAAAGTTCAATTATATGTGAAATATTCTTTTGAGATAAATCAAAGTTTGAAATAGTTGTTTCTAATTGAAGGTTACTAATGTGGTAAAGTAATTTAAAATGTAACATTCGAGGTTACTCACAGTGTGTTCACAATGGTGTAATTATACTTGTTTGAAAAGAATTCCCTTATATGAAACAAATAAAATAGTTGAGTTGATAATAATTAAATACTAAATTTGCTTAAGGTTAACTGTAAAGTACAATGGTTGGTCGCTTGACGATGATGATCTTCTGGTTGATACTGGCTGTGAAACTTCTCCTCCAGGTTGCTGATAGTCTAAGTACGTTACGTCTCGTAATGTCTGGACAATATAAATAACAAAATATACTTTCACGTACCTGATCGTGTTTTCTCGAAGTTCACTAAGCTGTCAACTCAGTTTACAAACACCAACTCACTTTAGTTGCGAGGTTAAATTGCCTTGTTTGTTAGTTAGTGGGCGCCACACGGATTTATTTAGGGAAAATCCCGTGTAAAACCCACAAATAGAATTACTGAATGATTAAAAAAATTTAAAATAATTGTGTATCACCTTTTGGCAATGCTATTCCAAAATATTAAAACACAACTGAAGGTTGTTTGAGTTTTCTAAATAAAATATTTAATTATCATATAGAAATAAATCAAATCAAGTGATGTTGTTAATAATGGGTTTTATTTACACCCTTATAGAGAATTCAAAAACAAATATAATGAAAACATACAAAGTTGTACAATTATAAATCAGTTATTATATGCCTTATACGGCTTGCTCAGAACATGAATTATAAATCTGGCCAAGTCCAGATGTTGTTTATTTTTAACAGTAATATTATTAAAATCTCAGATGTGAATTCTTTGAGACACGAAAAAGAAAGTTATGCCTACACAATATCCAATAATCTTTTTGATATAAAATTGATCAACAACGTTTTTTTTTTAGGTTACTTTCATAAAGTAAACAAAATAAAAATGACCTGTTGATGGCCTTGCGTTCGTCAACGCTTGCTTTTTGATTTACAAAATTTATCATGTGAGAACACTTACAACTAACATACAGCTTATTTCATAATAACAAAGTCATATAATAAATTGAGACATGGTGTAATCTTGAAATGTTTCTGTGTTTTGCGTCAGTACAGATCAGTGTAGAAAAACATACAGGTTATGGCGCTCTGATAAAAAATGAATAATGATTGCACTGTTACCTTTTGGTTTTAATTATTTAATTAAAACTTATTAACCACTTCGGTAATCGGATTATAATGATTACCAGGTTTTGCACAACACACGCACAAGAACAGAATATTGCGATCCTCTTCTGACTTAATGGATCATGAATGATAATAATTAATTACTTTCTGTTCATGATTTCCCGCACTAAATTGAAATAATACTGCACATAATCACTGTTGTTTGCTGTAGATTAACTTGAAGTAGTTGTTTCTTGGTGTTGAACTATTTATTTCGATGTATTATGTAGATGACGCTAAAATGTAGAGATAGCGAGCACACGTCTTGTGCTGTATGAAGTCGGTCAGTGTCTGTTGAGAAACGCTCGCGTCTCCCTTATATACTCTCCTTGTCTATCGGTCTTAGGTAAAAATGTTAATTACTAACTAATTTTCTGATTGGTTCTTGCAGGTGTGAAGAGTATGACGTATTATTATTTTGGCCGTTGATAACGGTTTTTTAACCGTCAAACGCTGATGTGACAGATAGCTTTCATTGTTGTTGTTATTCATAAACCAATTTCTGATGCATATTTTGCAAATGATGCTAACATCTTTCCCGCACTTAATACAGTTGCGATTGGGTCGATATCATTATCAAATTAAAGATCATTTTTCCTTCTTTAATTTGATATCACTCGATATCGAATTACTTTCACTTTGACCGACATTGTTATAAAATCAATGTTCGGGTACACCATTTTCACTGTCGTCTGCTTTTTCTGAATCGCCGATTTTACACTTTGGTTAATATTGTTTGTGTTCACATATCATTTTATTATTCAAACGTTTATGTGGGAACACCATTAACTCTGTACTGACATTTTTACTGAGCATTACGAGTACACCTAAACTTTATACACTGTAATGAACGATCCTAATTACTATGACATTTCGTTTTATGCTAACTCGTTCTATTCTACTATTTAACAATTGAATTATGATTAAATTTATCATTTTAATAATGTTTTTTGTTACGTCAGAGCATAACAATTGTTGTGTGTATTTTAATTTACACTTATGTTAACTCCCAATAATCAATTCACTGACTAATGCTTGGTCTAGGCGTTGTTAAGACATATCGCTCATCTTGGAATTTTGTCTTAACAACATTTATTGGTTCTCAATTCGGTAATTTGTGGAGGTACCTTATTTGTATAAGATTCCCTCTTATAAATGGTTTTTCTTTCTCACAAGTATATTTGATATTGAAATACATCTTTGTTCTCACTATGTAGCCATTGCTAATTTTAGTTTTTGGCATTCATAATTTACTAGTCATGGTCAAATTTATTATCAGCAAAATGCTAATTCTGATTTCACAGTATTCAGATGCTTATTGATTCATTTTTTATTTACATATAATATTCGGTTTACATTAACTACTGACTTGATTGACAGCTTAATGTAAATTTACTCTGTCCATCAGTTTGTGTTAGTCTTTGTCTGGTTGTAGTGTCAAACAGTCTTTGGGTTACTGTTTCATGTGGTACTTCTGCTTCATTCTTCTTTCTTGATTTTTCCTTTCTTGGTTATTCTTAATACTATATCCCTATTTACATTGTTGTTTTGTCCTTATAAAGTCTGATAACATACATTTAGGTTAGGTAACATTTTGTTATGTTACAATATTTATATTTCAGTTTTAAGACATTAAGATTAGACTTATACAACAAAAACATATCAGACAATAGCATAAATTTTATGTACGGTACTGAACTTTTAAGGCTTCTAGTGGGCCACAAGGCTTACTTTTTATTCTTTTTCTTTCATTACTTTTTATTTATACTTGTTAATATACTGTTCATTCTTATATTAAATACTCAGTATGGCTGAAGTAAGGCGGCTGGTCTAGGGGAAGAAACCCCCGAAATCAAATTACCTGATCCTCCAAGTTGGGGATTTGTTGTGGAGCTGACAACCTACACTGTAAAACAGCAATGTCTGGTAACAAGACTTGTCACCAAGGGTAGCAGAAGAAGATGGTTCCTGATGCTAAATTAACATCCAGAGGTAAAATAGTCCCACACTCGGAACTCTGGAGTGGGACAGTAGTAGGAGACATCATTGTGCAGTCCTCAAATAAAAACGGAAGTACTAAATTGAGAAAAAAAACAAGATAGCTGGAAAGAATAAACCCAAAATAAACAGCACAATATGGAATGAAAGAACTTTGATAAAAAGTTCATTATTTATCTGATAAAAAATGAAACTGTTTTGCGAGAAAAATTAACACAGAACACTTCTCAATTTAGTATGTATGCCGTTAAGTCTTGTCTTATATAACTGAGCAGTTCATTAAAAGACGATTTGGACATGCAGAAATAATTTAAAAACTTATTTTTGTCCACACAAAGTTCATCAAATAATGTGTTGTACAATCTTTTATCCTTTCTTGTAGATAACATGGGATGGAACATGGAGCTTTCGTGACCTTCTCCTTCATCTCATTTTATTAATTAACACAGCGAGTGGAAGCAGTTCCACATTACTCGATGACATGACTGCAGTACATTTAATACTACACTCCTAGTCTGCAACCAGTTGTCTAGTGTAAACAGAGGCCTAAAAGTTTGAACAGTAGATTTTCACACACACACCACATACATATTCTTATGCTTGGATAGTGAAATTAGGTTAGATTTATTTGAAAATACTTATGTACACATTTATACAGCCAATCATAATTTTGTTTTTGAAAAAATAAGTAATTATACGGTTTCATAAAAAAACATTACATTTAACACCAAGCAAAATTTATTCAAGGTTCGCTGAAGTATATGGGAACTCTTCTTCATTTTCAACAGTTAAAAAATGGGATGCTCAGTTTAAATGTGGTCGTACCAGCCTGGAAGACGATTCATGTGAAGGCCATCCAAAAATGGCAACAACACTGGAAACCGTCAAAAAATTCCAAGAAATTGCTGAGACAGCAGACATTTTAAAAGAACGCATTGGGACATATTTTGTACTAAGAATTGCAAATGAAAAAGCTTGGTGCTAGGAGGGTGCCGTGCTTGCTCACAGCAGATCAAAAACGCATGTGCATGAAAATATCTGAAATGTGGTTGGAGCGTTTTAATAAGAACAGATTGTGTGAATCAGTTTATTATAATGGATACAACTTGAATCCACCACTACACATCAGAGTCCAAACAAGAGTCAAATCAGTGGAGAGAAGCTGGTTGTTCAGCGCTAAAGAAGGTTTAGTCAATCCCATTATAGCAAAACCACAGACATAAGAGCCTGCGCGGAATCAAGTGTTCTGAGCATCGTACTTGGCGCATAACACTGTACAGTGGAGGGGTACCCTTCCACAGCAGTGTGTGACTGAATGTAATGTGAGTGAGTGAGTCTACAACTGTCAGTCAGGTGGTGGGGGAGTGAGTGTTTGAACGGACGGAGGGGAAGATGCACGAAGCTTTCTGACCGAAGGTTCTTATGTGCGTGGTCTACCTATAGCATGAAAAGTCATGGGGTCGGTGTTTTGGGATGCTAATGGTATTTTGTTGCATCAATTACCTTGAAAAGGGTGCAACAATAACTGGGGGATTATTCTAACCTTTTATTGAAACTAGATGAAAACATTCATAAAAAAGTCACAGTTTGAAGATAAAAATCATTTTTCACCAGGACAATGCAACTGCCCACAAAAGTGTTTTGGCAACATGAAAATTAATAGATCTCCGCTATGAATTGTTGGATCCTCCCTATTCCTCAGATTTGGCTTGCTCAGACCTCCATCTTTTCCCAGAGCTCAGATTCTTTCTCACTGGTCAGCGTTTTTCATCAGATCAAGAGGTGATTTCAGCTGTACAGAGGTATTTTTGAGACCTTACAGAAAACCACTTCAGGGACAGGATAGTGGCATTGGAACATTCCTGAAATAAATGTTACGCTAAAAGGAGATTATGTTGAAAAATAAAAATATTTTTGTAATTATAAATTCGTTTTTTCATTATTAAAGCAAGAACTTTTCATACCACCCTCGTAATCCTACATTTCTGGTCTAATGTTTCAGCAACATGTACTTAACGAGCTGATACTGAATACTGGAACATTACAAGCAATTATTTTAGTGAAGTAATTAAATGCAAATTAATTAAATATTGGTAAGAATCCACACAATCTGCTTTCTTGGAATGAAATTTTTATACACATTCTACCATTAATAAAGTATGCAATACGCACACATGTATATGTGTAAAATAAAATATATACATAATAAAAAATGCATCTTCCTCAATAATGTATTTTATGTATTGAGCTACAGACTGTTAAATCTGTGATCTTTTACTGAGATAGTTCTCCAGTCAGATATCACTTACGAAATGCACAAGTCACACTGTATAATATCCAGTTCAGTAACATGTTATACATATTCAATACACATTAAGTAGTCTTGTCTATCACTAATATATGCGTTATCATCACAGCTGTGCACAGCAAATATTTTATACAACACGACCACAATAAATTTATATAGCTAGTCAATTTCTCAATGTCTTAGTGTAGTTTGACTATCAATATTTCTAAAAAAACTGAGTTTTCAAACAAGTTTTTGTTGACTCAATTTTCTCTACCCACATTGACCATGAATCACATACTTAACAAAACATTTCACATTGCCTCCAGCTATATCTTTAGATACTAGGATGTACTGGAAAACAAGATAAGAAGATTGGTGCAAAACGACAGCCAGATTTAACAGTCTGTAAATCTATACATAGTATAAAGTAAAGTCGGTCCGTTTTCTCTCTATGTTTGAAATCTCTAATCTCAGGAAGTACTGAACGGATTTTATTCAAGTTTTTGCCAATAGATAGAGTGTCTATCGAGGAACATTTATGTGTATAATTAATACATATATGTTGTACATTAGCTTAGCTATCACGGTTTATGTCAAGTAAGTGGTATAGTTTACAATTTGAACGCTGCCTACCGCAGGTGCTACTGAAGAGTGAAAGTCACGGTTTATCGTATAGTTTAGAATTTGACCACTGGCGCTACTGTGTTTTGCTTTGTTACGTCGCATCATATGAGTTTTGTATCTAGCAGTGAGTGGTCGCGCTGAGCAATAATATAGATTGTGACATAGTATAAAGTAAAGTCGGTCCGTTTTCTCTCTCTGTTTGAAATTGCTAATCTCCTGACGCGACGATAATCTTCAAAGAATATCAGAAATACATAGGTCTTATGACAGCTTGCAATACTCGCTAATGTTATGTCGTGGTGAAGATGGGTATTCCATTGATATCCCTCAAATTGATACGAATACTGGAGCTAAGAAAAGAAAAACTGTTTCATGTATGAGTTACTACTGCTATCGCATCATGGAAAGACAACACAATTTTAACGTATTACTCAGATACGGCATGTTACTTAACCAATATTTAGTTGACCAGTACGCGAAAATAGAATCGGAACGGTTAGCGTTCATACGGAATAATCAAACAAAATTACGCACAGAAAATTATGTTCATCTACAAGATGCTTTGCACTCAAATGAACATAGTACTGAAATCGGTCAATTGGTAATATTGCCATCATCCTTTACTGGTGGACCGCGATATCTTCATGAGAAGACACAGAATGCAATGACCTATGTTAAAAATTATGGAAAACCGGATCTTTTTATTACGTTCATGTGCAATCAAAACTGGGAAGAAATTAAAACTAACCTCCATCCAAACGGAACACCCCAAGAGAGGTATGACATACTGAATAGGGTATTCCACTTAAAAATACATAAATTATTAGCTCTCATTAATAAAGCTCATATATTTGGTGAACCACGCGCCTTTATGTACACGGTCAAATGGCAGAAGCGTGGGTTACCACACATTCATTTGCTACTATGGCTTAAAACTAAAATCAGACCAGACCAAATCGACGTGATTTCAGCACAGATACCAAGAAGAGAAGACGATCCAGTATTAAGACACATGATTCATGGACCATGTGGGGCTTTACTCAAATTCTTTGATTTTTTAAATTCTTTGACTCCTCCTGGAACTCCTCCCCACAAACTCATTTTAAAGGTAGGTTCCCCTATAATATTACTCTGCAACCTAAACACACCAAAATTGTGCAATGGCACAAGATTGCTAATAAAATCGTTAAAAAATTTTCTACTTGAGTGCACGATCCTCAGTGGGTGTGGAGCCGGTGAAACTGTTTTGGTCCCTCGAATACCAATGATACCTACCGACCTACCATTTCAGTTTAAAAGGCTCCAATTTCCAGTAAAAGTATGTTTCAGTATGACCATTAATAAAGCACAGGGCCAAACTCTAAACGTTACAGGCCTAGACCTGAGAGTAGAATGTTTTTCTCATGGTCAACTCTACGTGGCCCTGTCGCGTGTTACTTCCAAAGAAAATTTGTTTGTTTTGGCCCCAGATGGCGAGTCACGAAACGTAGTATATACGGATATATTTAATATGTAAGGCCACGAATGTATAGAAAACACAAAAATAATGATGTATATGTAAATACATAATTTTAAATAAATACAATAATTGATATCAAACTTTAAATTGTGTTCACTTAATCTATATATACTGTATACCCAAATCTAGCAATAGCGAAGCATTGCCGGGTTAGCTAGTAATGAATAATCAACAAATTTACACACGCATTAAAATGCTCTTGTCAGATTTTTGTGATGTTACAATGAGAAACATTACTTTAAGTGAATTACTTTTTGCACAATAAAAAATGGTTTAGCTCTGAGCACTATATTATGTGCATTTGTTCCTGTCTTAAAAACTAGTGTGCTTTAGTAATGCTTCATTTGAAGTTTGTTGAAATTCAACTTGAAGTTGAAGAAACATTTAAGTACAAATTTGAATATAACACTTTTGTAAAATAAAATATATAGCACTATAAATATTCTACAAAAAAATTATATCTCGAAAAGTATACACATTTCTCATTTAATACACATTTAAAATCACATGACCTAACCCATAATTTCCTTAAATCGCCTGCTTAATTCCAAATTGGGATAAAAGTATTTGAATTTTAAATTAAGTTTACTGATATTTCCTGTCAACAGATATTTTTTATGGAAAGGATGGCCAATAAGTAATAGACTAGAATTCCCAAGAGTCACAATTTAAAAAGTTAATTATCAGTACTAATCAAGGAAGTAAATTACTAATCAAGGAAAACTAATTAGTTATGCTACTGCTTTATTGTAATTCAAAGCTGAATTCTTTCAAGGCTGTCATGTTCATTTGTAAGCTAACTTCAAAATCATAACTGTTCTGGATGCAAAACTATTAAAAAATATTCATATGAATGATTAAATTGTCACAAATATAATGTCTATTCAATGTTGGATGTAAAATCTATCAATTTATATACAAATGTGTTTGTAACACATCTTGAGATGAGTTATGCATAGCTGATAATATACTGTGTTTTACAATTCTGTTATAATCTTTATAATGACAAAAATAACAAAAAACAAAGTTAAAATGTTAAGTTATATTTAACATGAGCAGTGGCGGCGATTGGGAATTAGAAGTGGGGGGGGGGGCAAAAAAATGTATAGACAACAAAAAGTACCCAGGCTCTGAGGGGTATGGGGGAGGGGGAGACAACAAAATTAGCTACAACATGGTAAGTTTTTTATGCTCTCTGAGCGAATTTGGACAGAGAAGTAAAGGTTGACAGTTTACTAACTTAACTACGGTAATAATAGTTTTTTTGAGATTTTGATTAAATTTGATACAATATAACTTTCACCAAAGGAACAATTATACATCTATTACAATTAAATAGAAGTAATTTGAGAATTCACAAATGATCAGTAATAATTTCATTCAAAAATATGGCTTGTTTAAAATAAACACCAAAAAGTGATAATTTGCCAAAGTCCAACCAGTGAGTTTACTCTAGGCCCTGTTTTATACCCCATTACACTACAAAATATGTAAGGAATAATAAAAAATACTGTGTTAGATTGCTTGTGCTACATAATATTATTTAATTAGGTGTTCAAAGCAATACAATTAATTACATTATATAAAGTAAAATATACAATATAAAATAAGCTTCTCATAGTTATATGTTTAGTCTTTCTGTTTTAAAACAACGTTAAGTGTCTTTTTCCTTCGTATTGTTTAAATTAGCAGCCATCCTTACTATTTCTTTTATGAATTTGCTAACTGCTATAATTTTTTTATTGTTCAACTAAGCTTTTCGTCATTACTTTAAGACCTGAAGATGTCAGTAATGACGAAAAGCTTAGTTGAACAATAAAAAAATTATAGCAGTTAGCAAATTCATAAAAGAAATAGTTAAGTGTCTTTGTTTTCGCCTGGCGTAGACTTCCACACAGTCATCCAAGTTAAGGTCCGTTTTTTCAATGGCCAACATTGCCAAGTGTGATAGACGTTCTTGAAGCATTGAATTTCTCAAATAATTTTTAACTCTTTTCAAGACACTGAAAGACCGTTCTGCCAATGCAGTGGATACAGGGACAGTTAAAAACAACATTAAAAGCTTGAAAAGGTTTGGAAATACATTCTGGTTGCGGATGTTTTCAGATTTAAATTGTAGCACTAACTTTGATATCAGTTTACGATCTGTTTCTTCAGGCTCTTTCCTAGAGAACACATCAATTTCTGCAGATAAAGTATCACTTTCAATCCCAAACGCTTCACTCACAGCTGAGCAAGCTTCTTTGATAAGGTCACTACAAACCGAGTTGTTCTTCATTGAAGCAGTCAGTAATGTTTCCATATGGCACAGTAGAGTTAGCTGGTTTTTTCAAAACATGACTTGATGCTCTCAGAGAGGGTGTCTAGTAGAGGGCAGTAAAAAGTTCTTAAATAAAAGTCTTGAGGTGAGTCATAATCGGGGTAAACATCTCCTCCGCCAAGTTTCTGTGGAACGTTTCGCTTGCGTTGAAGAGTTGGCCCCTCGAAACTGTGACTTTCACAAAAGATAAGTGCTTCAGACCAAAGTTTCTTGAATTCATGTTCATTTCTAAAATCATCTACAGACTTTATTATTCTATTAGCAACATCAACTACTTCATGAACCTATCGGTTCATGGTTTTGTATGTATTTGGAAAGAATGTTCGTCTTTTCAAACACTTGTTTCATGACATTTAGTCCAAAAACAAACTCAAACTTAGTGATACACACTATCAAACCGTGAGCTTCACCACCAGTTTTTGGGTCAGAAGCTTCAATTACTTCTAAAGTATGCAGTATATCTACTAGGTGCTGTTGAACAGATCACAAGCTTTCGTATCTGTTGCTAAGTCTTGTGTCACTTAGTGCTTTGAGAGACAAATCATTACTTCCATCACCGACTTGGCTTGACTGCACAAGCTAAATTCTTTACTGTTGCAAACACTCCATGCCGTTTGGGAGAAGCTTCAATGAAACAGTGTATTTGTTGTACTGTATTGAAAACACTGCGTACACAAATAATGCTCTTAGATGCATCTACAAGTGCAAGATTTAGAGAATGCATGTAGCAATGTACATACATTACATGGGGATTGTTTTCTTTCACTCTCGCTGCTACACCTTTGTAAATACCGCTCATGTTTACTGCTCCATCGTAACATTGAGCAATTATATTTCTAGGATTGATCCCAAGTTCCTCAAAAATAGAGCGAAGCAACTTGTACAAAGTTTCACCATCAGTCAAATTGGTTTTGTAAAAACCAAGAAAGCGTTCTTCGATTTCCAGTTCCTCAGTGACATATCTTATTACAAGTGTTAACTGCTCATGTTGTGAAACGTCTAGAGTTTCATCAACCAATATGGACAAATGCTTGCTTTTCTTAGCACTTTCAATTATGCAGTTCCTGGTTAGATTCACCATGATTTCAAGCATTTCATTTTGTACATCGTGATGAACATAGTTAAACAACTTTTCTCTGTCTAAAAACATTTTTTTCAATAACACATTATCTGTTGATCTCAGCTTTAACAATTCTGCATAATTACCTCTGTTACTGTTATCTGAACTCTCATTTTTTCTATGTCCCCTTAGTGCCAGGAAAAGCGAAGACTGAAATAGAATCTTAAGATAATCATGATTTTTGTTCACTTCTTCCTGATGTTGGGTAAATATCTTACTCACTACACTTTCCTTGGATTTTAGACCCTCTTGCCAATGTTGTGAAGCATTAAGATGAGAAGACGTTCTTTCATGTTCTTTAAAGTGTTGGACTACTTTTTTCCAGTTTTTAAAACTCTTTGAAATAAATGTCTCATCATAACAACCTGTGCCTGTGCTACCAAATAATCGACAAGGAAAACAAAAAGCTTTGTCTCCTGCAACACTGTATTCAAGCCACTTATACTCTGCGAACCATGTACTTCTAAACTTTCTTCCTTTTGTTTCTCGATATTTGTTAAGACTAGGTTGTAATGGACCATCTTTGAAAAATTCTAATGCTGCTTGCTTACCTTGAAGCAGATCTCTAGGTTGAAGCTGATTATGAATACTTACAGACGACATGCTGGACACGCAGGCAGATGCAACTTCTGCTTCAGTATGTAATGAAACAGACTTCTCTGCACTAGTCGTGGAAACAGTATCTACAATGGCGGCGGAGTCGAATTGTTCTGAGTCGCTTGTTCCAACCAAGTTCTGTCTTTTGGCAAAAAAGTCAAACGTTTTTCCAGTAGAACGCTTCATTCTCCTCTAATCACAATGTTTGCACGTACGAATATGTTAATGATAAACAACAAAACAACAGCACTTATGAAAACATAACGAAATGTTTGAAAAAACAAATAAAACCACTTGTGACTCGTGTCTGCATGAGTTGAGTTTTAGGTTAAGACTTGATAATTATTAGTGTTGATGTAACTTTCACTTGTAACAAGTGAAAGTTACATCGACACTAATAATTATTAAGTGCTGTAAACAAAGAAGAGATGAACATTCAAAACAGTTGACTTGACGTTGGCAAAACACAAAGAATGACAACAAACAGCGCATGCGACAAGCGGAGAAGCTTCAAGCAGTGATGCAACCTTCTCTTTGTAAAATAGAATTTTCCACGGCATGATTATACAATAAAAAAGTCATTTAGTATTTGACTGCACACTAACAGAGTAACAGACACTAGATAGAACTACACAGACACATTGACTGAGTGAGACTGCCAGACTGACGAATGAGCGCGACAAGCGGGTGAATCATACCGCAGTGTCAATGACCTTGGCAAAAATATACCCCTGCTACCCTTCCTCACAGCACATGCTACACGCTGCTGTGCGAGTCTCCACTACTTGCTGTGGCGCTGTACGAATCGGTTAGTCACGACGCATGACATTTTGTGCGTATTTCCGCTAAGTAAATTTTTTAATAATTAAAGAAATTAAAGGAAAGATAATTAGGTGATAAGACAACAGGGTTTGTATAAATTGTTTTTTTTTTATAATTCCTAGTTTTAGGCGGCTAAAATGGAATAAAAATTTAATTTTTTCCCCACAAAGTGGGGGGGGGGGCGACCGCCCCCCTAATCACCACCACTGAACATGAGTACACTGATTATTTTCAATTTGTTGTGTGAATACCTGTTAACTAATAAAATGCAAAAAACAACCTTTTTGTGTCTATAAAATCCTATATTTAGAGATTTTCTTGTACTCTAAATCATTTTATAAATTATGTACTCTAAATTACTTTAAAATTTATTTTCATACTAAAATTAAATTCATCAAAATTTGTATGCAGGGCACACATGTATAATATAAGATTGCACACGTTACATTTTCTAAAATATAGATAAATTATACATTTACATATTTAGACATAAACAAAAAATTCCAAAATACATCACCAACTATGTGTTCATTTTTTTCAACAAATATATCCCCAAAATGAAAAAAAAACATTCAAAAACACAACATTTTGAAAGACAGGTTATCTTTCTTTTTTTATAGTTTTAAAACCAAATACCTTAACACTGCAGAACAGCAATACACAGCCTCAGAGCTATGCATTACAAAGGGTCATTTGGAAAATATGATTCAACTCCATACAACTTTTGTGCAATGAAATACCACAAACGTTTATAGAAAATAGTATAGAAAAAGTACATATAGTATGAAATAGTAAAACTTATAGTTTTAAATAGTTACAGAAAAGCTTCATTACCATGAAGCCAACTGGGTCCTAAAATGCTCATGGAGGCCTATAAAAATCAGAGAATGGCAATGGCAAGGACGTTTCTAGACCAATATAGTGCTGAAGGCGACAAATTAACATTCCTGAAAAATATAGTTACTGGTGATGAGTCTCAGAAACCAAACAATTAATGCAATGGAAGCAAAGCTTATCACCAAAACAAAAAAGAAATTCATACAACCATTTTCTGTCATTTAGATTGGGACTACAGTTTTCTGGGACCTTAAAGGCATCTTACTTGTTGAACTCATGGAATGTTGAACAACAATAAATTCTACATTAAAACTGAGGAGGACGATACAGGATCCCCAATATGGTAGGTTGTCTTCAGGCATAGTATAGCTTTGTAACAATCCACAACTACATAGTGCCACAGTCACACAAGTAGCAAACAGAAATCCAAATGGAATATTTTTTATCACTTTCTTCTTGTAGTACAGACTTGTCACTATGACTTTCATGTTTTTATGCACTAGATATATCTTTTTTTATTTCACAGACATTCAAAAATGATGATAAACTCAAAAGTGCTCTAGAGGAAACAGGCAACCAACTTCTCTGAGGAGGTAAACAAGTTTGATTATCCCTATAACAATTGCTTACATAATGGTGGTGGCTGAGGGAAAAAATGTATTATGGTTAAATGTAAAATAGTCTTATAGCAATGAGATAGGCAATATGTTTGGCTTGTTGGTCACACTGTCTGTTACTCATGTATACATGCCATTTATCCATATATATACATAGACTTCTTTACCATCATGATGTCACCTGCTTTCCATTACTAGAGGGTTTAAATTCTTACTACTGTACCTAGACTAGATTCCCACAGTTCTTTTGAAACCATTCCCACAGTCAACCATCTAATCAAGCAGATCGTTGTTGAAAAAGGAGTTGACAGATGCAAAGAAGATGTACCCTTGTTGTTGGATGAGGAAACAAGAGAAGAGCATGACAATGAAGAATTAATTCGGGTGGAAAACCACCTGTGGTTATTGCAGAGAAGTTCTTTAGTTGAAGGAAGCATCTGCAGGAGGAAATGGCTGTAAATAAACAAAATGCATGGAAAGATGTACAGGAGGCAGAAGAGTTCAAAGGAGATGCAGAGATACTAGATGCTGGAAAGGCAAAGACTGCTTAAGATTATGTTATAAGGAGAGTAGGAGTGAAATAAAACAATCAAATGGAACTAAAGAAGAGGTGTTTGTGTGGGACAAAGACAGTTCCCTTTTAATAGAAAAATACGTTTCTGGAGTCAATCTTAAGACAGAGACTGCAAGAGAATTTGCCAGTTCAGGACAAATAGGATTAAGAAGGGAGGCAGTAGTATATCTATGATATTCAACCTGCATGGCATGTGTATTATACAGTTTGGCAGTGTTGTATACAAGGTTGGCAGTCAACAAACTCTAGACTCTGTCAATGTTTCCTAGGTACTTCAACTACACAATTATTTTCAATACATCATCCACAAAGAATCATCTTGTAACCTTAGCAGACACGAGGAAATCTTCATAAAATGCTGTCTAAGAAAATGGGCTGGAATACTTCAGAAAATCAAAAAATACACTGGCCCTAAAGACAGAGTTCAAGTTCATAAAAATATAAGTCTGATAAAGAAATACAAAAATTTGTTATACTTACTTGGCAAAGATGTAATTATAGTTTCAAAGTCAAATGAACAGCACACAGTCTTAATGCTTCATACCATCATAGGTAACTCGATTTTGTAGTACAAATACAAGTGTTTTGGAAGCAGCCAGCAGTTAGTTTGAGATTGTGACTAAGAGTGTGTTGTGACAGGGTTTAATGTAAATTAATAATTGTGAATTACTGTGTGCAGACTTCTGTAATTGATGACTTCTATTATTTACTGTGATGACATTAATTAGGTGTTATTTATTGTTTGTTATGTTAGTATGTGCTGGTCAATTGCAACTGGAATAATTGTTGTATACAAGTCTTTACTGTTGTTTTTATTTATAGGAACTTTAATTAAAGTCATGAGAAATGAATCCTTTAATGTCAAATTATTTATTTCCATTGTTTAAAATGACAATCTGTGTGATCATCATAAACATATGCTTGTAAGAAACATTTTTTTAATACAGATTTATCTTTAATAGCCTACTAGACCTTATGTTCCAAATGATCATTTATAGATATAATATAAATAGTATATTACCAAATTAAAGAAAAAAACATACACTTCACACACCATTAACAACAAGAAAGTCTGTAACTTTTACACAAAAGTACCAAATGTAATACTTTTACTTTATCTCTTTCTTTTAATAAAAAAGTTTTAATTTTATTATTAGGGAACAACTTACATTATTTTTATAATAGATAATTCATACATATTAATGTTCCAGTATTCCAAAAATAATTATTTTTTCGTAAGTATACACATATTGATATTATCTAAAACAGTAAGATATGTATTATCAGAAAACTGACTAATCTCATCACACATTGCCTCATGTCATTTTGTCTCGCCTCATCTCTGGTGATGCAGATACTAAATTTGTAAAATGTACATCGCCTACCAAAAATGTTTTAAAAAAATAATTATTTTTGATAATATAATGAAAACATCTGAATTCACTTTAGCAACATGACATAATATTTTACTATTTCAAGTTTCCATAGCGTTTTTTAAGTATTTGAATTATCTTTTTTGCTTGAACTGTACCTGGTTAACTTGTCCCCATTAACAACATCTAAAAGGAGCTACTTAAGTTTATAAGACAAAGGAAGCCACTACCTGATACAAATAAAATACTGTATATCTCAATTTGCAATTTTAATTGTCATTAAGCATTATGTTGACTGACTGCATATATATTCTCATATATATCAATTTGTATGTTACAACTTGTCTTACTTCTTAAAACCACATAACTTATGTATATACAGTAGAAGCCCTTTCATCTGGCCACCTCGGGACCAGACCCTAGGGCGGATTACAAAATGGCCGGATGAACCGAAACACTATAATGATGAAATAACGCTCTTTAATGAATGATCCATACAATAAATGACCCAATACAGTATATATAAATTACTAATAATTATAATTCCTCACTCTTACTCCATGGTAGCAAGTAAAAAAAACAAACAAGGAAAATTACTACAAAAGTCACAGAGATATTAGTGGACTCTAATACTCTGAACCGATTCGCCCTTATCGAGACGCTGAAGGACTTGTAATTTTTGGTCCACAGACACGAACGTGTTTTCGTTTTGCACTCATGTCAGAAAATGTTTTTATTTCCATAGATACATACAGTATCACTATATGCACAGATATATTTACACAGGCTATATACACAGAACTCATAACATAAGGACATACATCCACACATGAACAAAAGCACGAGTCAATTGAGCTACATATATTTTCCGTTTAACAAGTTGGGCCCTGTCGCTGGAGGCTCGTCTAGACTGTGTGACTCACCATATGGCTGGTCGAACCATCCGACGGCTGATCCAACCGAGGCCAGACTAGAGGGCGTCTACTGTATTGTGCAGAATAACCAGAGTAATGGTCTTTGGTGCATATTTTTAGAAGAAAGACCAATTTCTAAAATGGGAAAGAAGCTATTGGCTGCATTTTCAACTACATAATGCATCTGGTATTTTTAAATGCTCTTTTTCAAGTTATGGCCAGGTAAAAATTAAATCCCTATTTCTGTTCTAAACAAGTAATAATGCAATACGAAAATTTATGGAAGACAAACTATACAAAATTTGTAGTTTCATATATTATTTTATATGAAATATTAAAAGGAAACTATCTCAGAGCTCTATCTTTAGTACTTTGCAAAAAAACTCCTGAAAAGTATAAAAAAGTTTGACTTCATAAGTACAATCCTATAGGTTTTGTGTACATTGTTAAATTACTATTGAACAATACAAATATTGTAGTTAGATTTGTTGATAATTTTATTCTGAAAACGTTGATGTGAATAATATCAGTGAAAATCAAACAAAAGTATGAGAAATTTGACTGTTATTAAATAATGACATGGTAGAAGAATGTTGTTTCTGAATGAAAATTCAAAATTAGATGTTTTATTTACAAAACAGCTAAAATATTATAAAACATTTTTACTTTTAGAAAAACATTTTTTTTTGTAAAACTGTAGGTACCTGTGCCATGAAGTGTGATGTTTTAATATGAAAAAGCCAATTAACTGGTTTCTTATTAAGCCTGTACCACAGCACACATTGACTGAAAATCTGTGCTGAAAATTTGAGTCCACTGCAACAGTGAGACTTTCAGGTCGATACCAACATAGTTAATAGTTGCTTCATCTGTAATCAGAAGTACTTGTACACATATGCACTGATTTGCATTAATCCATTCACAGAAGTGAGCTGCACATGTGAATGCGCTTCACATGCCCCAGTCAAAGGTGCTCCACTCGCCTCACATTATATTAGATACAATTCATGTAGTGTTCACCATATACTAGTCATAATCATCTTCAACAAGGAGTAAACCAAAACTGAATTGTTCCAGTCCTACGCGGATAGACTAGAGCTGGTAACCCTAACTAGTATACACTAGTTTGTGATATATTACATTGCCTAGAAATTCTTCACCAACTTTTAGTGGAATTATGTTCAACTGACTGAAGAATATTTTCAATTTCACCTTTATGTTGAAGTTATTGTGTGCCGGCCGTTTTGCGAACCGGCGATTAAATACAAAAAATAAGGCGTATTCTACTGTATATTTAGTATTTTATATAAATAATATTTCATAACGCGCAATTGTTTAGTGGTTCTGTGTTTAACGTTTAACGAAACGGCAAAATTCAGTTCGCTGTGGGCCATGCCAGCGCATTCTGGTGTTCGCCTGGTACCGGGTTGCGGCACTGCGTTGTAACAACCGTCTGGTTCTGTCTCGCTTCGTCATTCACATAGTTAACATCAAGTACCTCTTCGACAGAGCGGAGTCTATTTTGTAAGGATTCTATCATCTACCATGGGTAGATAAACATGCACAAAACTGCGGGCCCCTGGTCTTAGACGTGGACGCTGGCTCAGGATGACCATCTCCGCCTGAACGAGTAATAAAGACTTTCGACTTCGCCTGTCGTAGGGGACAACAACATGATCACGTCCAACCAACACAGACCCTGGAAGTGGGAACTTCAACATCACCAGGTGACCTCCAACCATTTATTATAATTTATTTGATCTACACAGACACCCGGATCTGTGCTGTTAACATCTTATAACATTTGTGGAGCATGAGTGATACACTGTCACATTTTGATCATCTTTAAAACGTTTTAATCAGGCCCCACTTTAACCAGACAGAATTGTGCGCGGATTTTGGGGGAACTTTGTTGATAATGTACTAACTTGATATTAAGTGTAAGCCCGGAGACTGGCATGCATCCAAGGCCTATTACATTTAATTCACTCTTTATTTTCTTTCTAGTTTCCAGTAAAAGGGGGGTATTTCAAGTATTAGGGGTCTGGTATTTCCATGTATGTAAGGGGGGAGTTCCGTGTGCGACAGGATGAAATCTCACCGGCTGGTTGGGTTTAGCTATAATTCCTGTCAACTTAGTTCCGACAATCACTGTCATTTCACATATTTAATTTACATTTTTGGGGTTTATGTAAGGGTACTAAGCTTCTAATTCAGTAACAGTCCGGCCCCTGCTTAATCCTGTATAGGCAGCCTTGTATGCAGACATAGGCATGCTCCAGGCTTAGGAACATGTTGGTTCCCGGGCCAATCCAGTTTTCTTAAAAGTTACATACCTGATCAGAACATATAATTATTGTAAATTTTTAAACGCTATTGCTAAAATATATTTCTCACACAAAATTATAAATTATTATCTCACCAAATTCACAATTACAGTCCAGGTTAAGGAAAGATGGTGGCTTACCGTCTTTCCTATTTAGTATCCTCAGTTATAAATTTTCTGACTCATTGTTTATTATCTTACCTAGTTTAAGAGCACTTTAATGTTACATCTGGCATTTTGGCCAGACCAGATTCGTGGGAGCACTAGTGATATCTTTATACCTTCGGATGTCTGTAGAGAAATGTCAATAAAGAAAAAAAAAGGGGTATATAGGCGAGTGGCTACGTTTTCAAAATTATAAGGATGTCGGTTATTGATAGAGTGAGACTTATAATGTGGATGTGATAGAGATATATATATTTATTTTTATATGTGTATTTATGTCAATTATGTGTGTGTCACACAAAATTTTGCATTATAAAAAACAAAAACAAAAAGAAAACAATTGTTACATACATATATATATATATATATATATATATTTCAATCACTTTCTGCTACAGTCCGTTTCTTGATGTATATAATACTTTAATATTTATACTAAATTTACCTCAAGATGTTTTTTCTATTTGGGACATGTTTCGAGAGTTCCTGTTCTCTCATCTTCAGCCTTTGCCATCTTGTTTCTGGTGAAGTATTTGTGTGTTGGCTGCTGGATGTTATTAAGGTTGTTTGTTGGTCTTTTAAAGTTGTATTATTGTGTGTGGTTGTGGTATATGTTTTTGTATTTTGTGTATTTTCGATGTTGAGTGCTTTGAATATTGTGTCATGTTTTGTATTGATTTGTATTTGTTCTGGTACACAAAACAAACTAATACCAGAACAAATACAAATCAATACAAAACATGACACAATATTCAAAGCACTCAACATCGAAAATACACAAAATACAAAAACATATACCACAACCACACACAATAATACAACTTTAAAAGACCAAATACCAACAAACAACCTTAATAACATCCAGCAGCCAGCACACAAATACTTCACCAGAAACAAGATGGCGAAGGCTGAAGATGAGAGAACAGGAACTCTCGAAACATGTCCCAAATAGAAAAAACATCTTGAGGTAAATTTAGGATAAATATTAAAGTAATATATATATATATATATATACATACTATTTTTGCGATTTATGTTTGTGTTACTTTTGTGGGGTATGTACGGGGAAGATTTATTTATACAAAAATTTTGCATTATAAAAAAAAAAACAAAAAGAAAACAATTGTTACATATTGTAAGGATACAATTTAGCCAAATCCCGTACCAGTGATAAAAAAGATAATTCTTGATATAAAAATACTTCATGTAAAATAAAATGTTTAAAATGTAAATACTTTGACACGACGTACAACGATATTACCCAACCCAAGTGATTGAGCCAACAACATAAATATAAAGAAGGGAACCACGTAACATACTTAAGAAGAATATGATAGACAAAACAATGATGAACACAGAACTAAGGAAGAGAACAGATCCCTACAATTAAACAGCATTTAAACCAGAAGAGAAGAAGAGGAGAACCGAACCAAGATGAAGACGATTGAAGATGAAGACTATTGAAGATGAAGAAGAGGAAGAATGAAGAGGAGACAGATTAAACCCAAGGGGAAACTAACACACATATATAAGGGAAGGATAGTATACTTAAGGATAGAATACGGTCAATAAACCTTGAATAATTATGTATTAATGAAACCAATATTGTTGTTATCATTAATTTAACCTATGTACCCATTTTAAAGACAATACAATTGTAAAATATAATAATATAGAAAAGTACACTAACCCAGTCAGAAAGGTTAGATTTAACAAAACACAACTAACCTAATATTGTTTATAGTAAATATCATACTCAAACAAAATAGTGAGAAATATAGTAGAAAGTATAGGGACTACCCATTAAATAACACTAAATACAAAACAGTGAATCAAAGTGAAGTGCTTTAGTGAAGTGTAATTACCCTAGAAAATAGTGAAAAGTATGTGAAACATTCAAAATAGAATGATAAGCAAGCAGACACTCTGTAAAACATTGATGATCAACCAATGATTGGAGTGATATTATAAACAGTAATATATCTAGAAGTAATTAGAAATAGTAGTCCAAATTAATATAAGGGAAGCTTGTGATATTATCCAGGGAGAAAGCCCAGACAAATAACTTGTGTTAACATGGTATGATAGAATAGAGTTAAAGTTTTGTTATTAAAATTAAGATTGTAAAGAATACAACACCCCATGTTGAAAGGGGAATTAACCGTCATAATTTTATGAAAAGTGACAATGTCTATCACTTTAGTTTGTAACAAAAGAAAGAAATCAATGTTAGAACTAATTATAACTCATGACTTGTAAAGAATAGTTGGTTCAATGTTAATGAAGGAATATGGCTGAAAGGAACTTACAGTCCATAAACCTATTTATTATATTTTAAAGGAAGAGTAATAGAAATGTATGTTGAATAGTAGTTAAAACACCAACAAATAAGTGAAGCCCATCAGGCTGAATTCAAAGCATAATTTAAAAAGGAAATACACTAAAAAACAATCATGGCTGATTTTGATTATGAAAACATTTAACTGCCAAGGACATTCAAATGTAAATTGTATCAATTTCACAAGAAATCTTACTAATCTAAGACCAGTGAATGGCCAGTAATTATATACCAATCATTTTAACACAGAAATATTATTGTAATAGTTTAATATAAGAAAAATATGTTATTTATTAAATGTCAAATAATTAAGACTATAGTTAATGTATAACAGAATATGACCTTATGAGGTATCATTGTAAACTTTGAAAGGAAAGAAAGATAATAGTGATATCATTTATTATCCCAAAGGAATTATAAAGGAATAAAACCATTAGGAAAAGACTTAATAAATTTGAATACAAATTCAAATATTTTAACAATGTCCTAAAGGAGCAATTAACCAATCATCGAATTATGGTTACTATGACAACGAGACGTTTGAGGGCTTATTTTCCGTTAAATTATATAGACTCTGAAAAACGACGCGTGGGTAAGCGGCACGCAAAATTGGAACGATTAAAATTTTAATTTAAACAATTATAAAAAGTCGAATCAGTGAACCAAGATAACCAAAGACGACTAGATGTCAATCTACGAAGAATTCACGAGGTCCAGGAACCAAATTCACTAAATAATTAAAAGAAAAACCCAAGACCAGATTGAAGAAGATGTTGGAAGTTTAAAACCAGCCCAAATTCGAAGAATGTACGACTATCCTGATGACGACATTTCAACGTGAGATGAACTGATAAGTACCGAATAAATTCCTTATTCCCAAAACCCCAAATTACTTAAATTATTTTTTCAAATGATAAAATTTCTCACTATTTAAAAAATAGTATTTTCTTTCAAAGGTGTAAATGCATAATTTACTTACGTAAAAAAACATTTTATTAAACTAAGTATAACCTTATTTGTGAACACAATTATTGTAACAAAAATACGACACTACCGAACAAATTGTACAAACACATTATAAATCCTAAGTACGTATAAGGTATGGTAGTGTACTTTTTTAATGTAACCAACGTTTATGTCTATTTTCATGATCAAAAGAACTCCAGATTTTAAACATAGTAATTTATTAAAAGTGACGGAAGCCATTTCGTCAAACGATTGTTTTGAAATCATTTTTGCCAACTCTGAGATATTTTATGTTTCAAGCTCTAAGCCGGAGCCTAATGTTATAAAATTATTTATAATTCATTTGTCATATTTATTGATAACCAAATTTGTATTAAAAAACACAGTACAGAACACTACTATCTTGTTATTTCATAGGATTTTGTAGAATATATGTGTGTTAGCGAAGTTTTAAGCATCAGCCAACTAGCGCTCATCACGAGTGGCCGAGTCGACAACCTGTATAGCAGCGGGAACAATTCGAACGCCACAGCTGTCTATGCTAATATCACGTATTATCTTAGAAATTAAATATTTTAATTGTTTTAACAGAAACAATTTGGCGCCACCCGGGAATAGCAATCCCTATGAATTAACAGGTAGGTTGTACTGGTAACACTGACAATGCTACGGACTCCAGTAGTGACGTCGATTTATGTAACGACCAGTGTGAGGCAAACACACTACATTCACACTAATACACAATATAAACAAGTGTGATACATTTTGACAGGTACGACCCCAATTAACTCGTTACATATTGGCGACCAGCAACGTGTCGCTAGGAGGACTAACTAGCGGCGGTCATGAATAGACACGGTATGGTTACGAGGCGCAAAGGGAAGGAAACATCAAACCAAGAAGGAAACCCAGAAGAAATGGAGGAAGTTGAGGAAGTAGAAATGGAGGAAACGACTGGAGAATTGTCAGAAGAAAACCCACCGGAGGACCAAATGGAAAATCCCAATCCACCTGAACCGGAAATAGAAGCAGAAGTCATGGTAAATAACCAATCAAACCAACAGAAGAAACGAATTTAGATAGCATGATGAAGTTCATGATGGAACAATTTGGACAAATGAATAAAGACAGAAGACAAGACAAGGAAGATTTAAATAAAAAATTAGAATCCGACAAGGAAGAATTGAAGAAGCAAATGAAGGAGAGTATAGAATTCCTGAATGACAAAATAGAAAGCAACCATGAAGACTTGAAGAGAAGTCAGGAGGCATTGGAAAATAAGAGCGAAGAGCTGAAGAAACAGATCAAAAAGGATCTAGAATTAGTAAATAAAAAGATGGAAAATAACCATGATATTCTCCAACGGAAAATCGAGGAAGAAAGTGAGAAGAACAGAGAAGAATTGAGATTCATATTTGCAGAGTTTCGTGAAGAAGACAAACGGACAAAAACGGGGATGAATAAGAGATGGGAAGAAACAAGTTACCCAGTAAATCAACTTCGAGAAATTTTAGTTAGTGATTTCAAACCAAGGAATGAAACACTAGACAGCACTCCTGAAGGTATCAAAGAAACGGTGAATGAGAACATGGAACCGGGGAATCAGAAAATAACACAGAAGGAGATGGTCAAGGAACTAGAGGAGAGGCACCAAGGACTACAATTATATGTAAACAGTCGTATGAAGAAGAATCGAATCATTAAGAAGATTAAGAAAACAGAGGAATTAAGAAAGGTATATAAAAGGAAACTCATCAAAACACGAGAAGAAGTGGAGATGATGAAGAACGGACTGATCGATGTGTTTAATTTGCCCATTACCTACCAAAGCAAATTAATAAAGTACAAAGATTGTAGGAAGACTCTGAGGGAAATTATAAAAGAAATTCACAACCAACCAGTGGATGATAATTGTAGCAAATCTATACTTAGATGGAAGATGCCGGAATTAGAAATGACTAACAACGAAACGGAGTATAACAAATCAAGAAGGTCAATAAAATACTGGAGCACATCAGAAATGGAAATACCAAATAAAAAGGCAAAAATAATATTAATGAGGGAGGCACAAATAACTTCTCTGATTAATGGACCAAGTAATCAAATGTTCAAGGTAAACATAAATACTACAGAACATATGGTATTAGAGGAATTGTGGTACAAGACGGAGAAGACCTATTTCACCAGTAAGAAAACAGTTCTACACGCCAGAGTTATCCGAACCATAAGGGCAGAGGAACTGATGGACCATGGGTAAACTAAGTGAAGATACCACACACCAAGAAAAGGGACGGATCTTCAAGTTACCGACCAAGCAACACAATGGAATAGAAGGAGAAGTCAACTTAACAAAATGTTAATAACAAGGACCGGTATATAGTAATACGAATAGAACAATTGTGTATATCATTATAATCCATATATCATCACAAAAGATAATGGTAATAATACTTACCAGATCAGTAATATCAATACAAGGAAAATCAAGGGAGTTTATAACCAAACTTCGATAAAAAAGTTTTACGAGGAAGAATAAAACCATTGTGAAATGAAACATATTTCAAAATTCCAAAAGAGACTGTAAGAGCAGCTTACTAACTTATTTAGATGATATATGCGGAACCATAAAAAGAATTAATATAAGTAGATAATAATGTAAGAAAAAAAAACAAAGGAAACAGTTACACAAATTCCTTTCAATTTAAATCAGTTTACAAATATGATAAAAGATTGATATATGAAGTATGAAGTAAAAAGTGAGATAATAAGGAATAAGTTACACACATTCCTATATAATAAAAATGTAAGAAGCACAAACTTACAATTATAATTAAAACAAAAATTAGCTAAAAAGGAATACGCTACAAACATTCCTTTAAGGTAAGACAATTAACTTACCAAAGAATTATCAAAAATGATGTTGAATACAGAATAAAATAAACAAAAATAAAATCAGCTCAAATTACTGAGATAAATACTTGAAATTATACTGAATCAAAAGTATTATAAGAAAAAAAATTAAAATTTTACCTGGTACAAGGAGAGAAAGAGAAATTGTATATAAAACAAATATACAGATCTAACGCAGAATCCTGCTAACTGACTAAGAAAAAAAAAAAAATGTCTAAGACAATTAAAATGATCACAACAAACATTGAAAACAAAATAATGAATAGTGAGATATGATGAAATTAACATATGAATAAAGATAAAATTTCTCAATATAGTGTATAAGTAGATGATAGTGTATAGTTAAGGTATAGCGGAAGGAAGAATGAGTAGTGATGACAAAGTGATCTAAAAAACAAACCAAAGGTGGACAATCCCAAAGTATATTATATTATATTATTATTATTAAGTCACGAGTTGACAAAGATTTAAGATTGACTGTTGAAAAGTCCAGCAATCCAAATGAACTGAGTAGAGAAGATGTGCCTCTAGTCTCAGAAAAATGAGTAGTAATGGGAGAAGCCAGCTACTATATAAAAGTTAGGGAAAAATTTGTGTATGAGGGAAAATGCACCAATGGAAATGAATAAAAACAGATCAAAAAAAAATGGAATGAATTAAGTAAGAAGAGAAATGGAGAATGGAGAAACAAACAAGGAAGAAAAGGAAAAAGTTATCTATAACTGATAATTTCATAAAAAACTATGCTAGTGTTTTATTAAAATGATCAATTTTAGAGGAGAGGCATTATGTAACGATACAATTAAGCCAAATCCCGTACCAGTGATAAAAAAGATAATTCTTGATATAAAAATACTTCATGTAAAATAAAATGTTTAAAATGTAAATACTTTGACACGACGTACAACAATATTACCCAACCCAAGTGATTGAGCCAACAACATAAATATAAAGAAGGGAACCACGTAACATACTTAAGAAGAATATGATAGACAAAACAATGATGAACACAGAACTAAGGAAGAGAACAGATCCCTACAATTAAACAGCATTTAAACCAGAAGAGAAGAAGAGGAGAACCGAACCAAGATGAAGACGATTGAAGATGAAGACTATTGAAGATGAAGAAGAGGAAGACTGAAGAGGAGACAGATTAAACCCAAGGGGAAACTAACACACATATATAAGGGAAGGATAGTATACTTAAGGATAGAATACGGTCAATAAACCTTGAATAATTATGTATTAATGAAACCAATATTATTGTTATCATTAATTTAACCTATGTACCCATTTTAAAGACAATACAATTGTAAAATATAATAATATAGAAAAGTACACTAACCCAGTCAGAAAGGTTAGATTTAACAAAACACAACTAACCTAATATTGTTTATAGTAAATATCATACTCAAACAAAATAGTGAGAAATATAGTAGAAAGTATAGGGACTACCCATTAAATAACACTAAATACAAAACAGTGAATCAAAGTGAAGTGCTTTAGTGAAGTGTAATTACCCTAGAAAATAGTGAAAAGTATGTGAAACATTCAAAATAGAATGATAAGCAAGCAGACACTCTGTAAAACATTGATGATCAACCAATGATTGGAGTGATATTATAAACAGTAATATATCTAGAAGTAATTAGAAATAGTAGTCCAAATTAATATAAGGGAAGCTTGTGATATTATCCAGGGAGAAAGCCCAGACAAATAACTTGTGTTAACATGGTATGATAGAATAGAGTTAAAGTTTTGTTATTAAAATTAAGATTGTAAAGAATACAACACCCCATGTTGAAAGGGGAATTAACCGTCATAATTTTATGAAAAGTGACAATGTCTATCACTTTAGTTTGTAACAAAAGAAAGAAATCAATGTTAGAACTAATTATAACTCATGACTTGTAAAGAATAGTTGGTTCAATGTTAATGAAGGAATATGGCTGAAAGGAACTTACAGTCCATAAACCTATTTATTATATTTTAAAGGAAGAGTAATAGAAATGTATGTTGAATAGTAGTTAAAACACCAACAAATAAGTGAAGCCCATCAGGCTGAATTCAAAGCATAATTTAAAAAGGAAATACACTAAAAAACAATCATGGCTGATTTTGATTATGAAAACATTTAACTGCCAAGGACATTCAAATGTAAATTGTATCAATTTCACAAGAAATCTTACTAATCTAAGACCAGTGAATGGCCAGTAATTATATACCAATCATTTTAACACAGAAATATTATTGTAATAGTTTAATATAAGAAAAATATGTTATTTATTAAATGTCAAATAATTAGACTATAGTTAATGTATAACAGAATATGACCTTATGAGGTATCATTGTAAACTTTGAAAGGAAAGAAAGATAATAGTGAAACTTTGAAAGGAAAGAAAGATAATAGTGATGTCATTTATTATCCCAAAGGAATTATAAAGGAATAAAACCATTATGAAAAGACTTAATAAATTTGAATACAAATTCAAATATTTTAACAATGTCCTAAAGGAGCAATTAACCAATCATTGAATTATGGTTACTATGACAACGAGACGTTTGAGGGCTTATTTTCCGTTAAATTATATAGACTCTGAAAAACGACGCGTGGGTAAGCGGCACGCAAAATTGGAACGATTAAAATTTTAATTTAAACAATTATAAAAAGTCGAATCAGTGAACCAAGATAACCAAAGACGACTAGATGTCAATCTACGAAGAAGTCACAAGGTCCAGGAACCAAATTCACTAAATAATTAAAAGAAAAACCCAAGACCAGATTGAAGAAGATGTTGGAAGTTTAAAACCAGCCCAAATTCGAAGAATATACGACTATCCTGATGACGACATTTCAACGTGAGATGAACTGATAAGTACCGAATAAATTCCTTATTCCCAAAACCCCAAATTACTTAAATTATTTTTTCAAATGATAAAATTTCTCACTATTTAAAAAATAGTATTTTCTTTCAAAGGTGTAAATGCATAATTTACTTACGTAAAAAACATTTTATTAAACTAAGTATAACCTTATTTGTGAACACAATTATTGTAACAAAAATACGACACTACCGAACAAATTGTACAAACACATTATAAATCCTAAGTACGTATAAGGTATGGTAGTGTACTTTTTTAATGTAACCAACGTTTATGTCTATTTTCATGATCAAAAGAACTCCAGATTTTAAACATAGTAATTTATTAAAAGTGACGGAAGCCATTTCGTCAAACGATTGTTTTGAAATCATTTTTGCCAACTCTGAGATATTTTATGTTTCAAGCTCTAAGCCGGAGCCTAATGTTATAAAATTATTTATAATTCATTTGTCATATTTATTGATAACCAAATTTGTATTAAAAAACACAGTACAGAACACTACTATCTTGTTATTTCATAGGATTTTGTAGAATATATGTGTGTTAGCGAAGTTTTAAGCATCAGCCAACTAGCGCTCATCACGAGTGGCCGAGTCGACAACCTGTATAGCAGCGGGAACAATTCGAACGCCACAGCTGTCTATGCTAATATCACGTATTATCTTAGAAATTAAATATTTTAATTGTTTTAACAGAAACAATTTGGCGCCACCCGGGAATAGCAATCCCTATGAATTAACAGGTAGGTTGTACTGGTAACACTGACAATGCTACGGACTCCAGTAGTGACGTCGATTTATGTAACGACCAGTGTGAGGCAAACACACTACATTCACACTAATACATAATATAAACAAGTGTGATACATTTTGACAGGTACGACCCCAATTAACTCGTACTTTATGTCTATATATATCGTCTATATATATATATATATATATATATATATATATATACTATTTTGTGATTTATGTTTGTATTACTTTTGTGGGGTATGTACGGGGAAGATTTATACACAAATTTACATTTATAAAAAAAAAACAAAGGAAACCAATTGTTACACGATATGTTACACACTCAAGAACTCAATAAATGTTATTGTTGGTTATAACAGAGAGTTTAATTGCAAGTCCCGTCCCACTGGACCCAGCGCTTTTTGGCTTCTCTAGGCTTTTGCCTAGTTTTAATTAACTAGTGGCCCCTCTTCAAAAAAAAAAAAAAAAAAAAATTTTTTTTATAAAGCATAAAACATCCAAAGAGGGGTTACATTTGTTCAGGTGAAATATGAATCCAAGCAAGAGTGCTATTTTGACCCAAGTTGTTAATGTCTCTACAAAATACGTTATGGTCTAGAAAAGTTCCTTACTGTGCATATAGAAAAAAGTTGTTATTTTGCAACTCAAGTTCTTGCAAAATGCAATCTATTTTGCAATGCAAAATGTATGACTTTAATCCATATCTGAATAATAAGAATGCTTAAATAAGTGGGAATTTTTAAAGGACAAATGAAATAGAATTTTATTTCTTATAAACACATATTAAATTTCAGTTTTAAATATAAACATAATTACATGAAAATTCAATTTTTACAGGTAAGGAATAAATGGAAGTCTACAATCAACATGCTACTGTGGATTCGAATTTTCAGTCAATATGTGCTACGTACAAAAGATGGACACATAATTGGCTCTTACATAGTAAATCATTGCACTACATGGCAAAAATACCTACAATTTGCAAAACGAATATTTCCTACACTAAGAAATAAATTGAAGTAAAGATTTTTATAACTTTTAGCTGTAAAAAAAAAAAAACAAGGTGATACTTTGCGTTTCATTTAGACGCATAACATTTTTTAATCCAAGTCTAATTTATAAAACTTGTGTTCAATTTTATTTGACATTATTTATATAAATTTTTTCAGAATAAAATTTTCTATAAATCTAACTACAAAATGTATTGTTTACTAAAAATTTAAGAAAGTTATTGTACACTGAACATAAAAAACTGTTTTTTACTAAAGTTTTTTAAAATATTTTTCAGCAATTTTCTTACAAAATACTAAATTACAGACCTCTGAAACCATTAATTTAGGCCTATAATTTGTCTTCCAGGAATCTTCATATTGCATTATTAACCTTTTGGAACAGAAATATGGATTAAATTTTTACCTGGCTATAACCCAAACATAAAGCATTTCCAGACCTTTATTTATATAATATTTTTATCTTATTTTTAGGTCTAGAATCACCTCTTGAAATAAATATTTCCCTTTCTCCCAGAACACCCTATATACAGGCTACTGCTTGTTTAGGATTAAGGTTTTTAGCTAATGTTTAAGCTACAAAAATATCATATAAACAAATATAGTACAGTAATGAACAGCAACATCTTATTTACTCTTTTAAATATATTAATTTATTTAAATTTATTTATTAATTAGATTTTAATTACATGCCTTTCACAATAAATACATACTCCAGTAAAACTACAATTTATGTTAACAAAAATGTACAGTATAAGTAGATTTTGAAATTTACATAAAAATGTCCACAAAATTACCATTCATACAAAATCAAGATGCCATCTGAGTTCATTTCTTCTAAACATTGTCAACAATGGCTTCAATTCTAGAAAATTACGTAATGATACATTTCATTAAGCGTAACAAGAAAACAGATTTGCGTGAATGGGAGACAACATCAGACCACATGGAATTTTTATTATTAATATAATTTCTAAACAATTAAGTCAGTGGGCACTTCTTAATGCTGAATCAAAACTTACATTCTGAAATAAAATAGACTGTTTACATATACATGTGGTTTTTGTTTAAGGGAAAGACGCAACTAACAGACTAATTAATAGACACGCACCTTAGGATAATTCAATGCAGCGATTCGAAACATATTTATCAGATTTTTATACAATGTGATATTAGTAAACAAAATTATATTACACTGCTGAGCACATTTTTAATAACAACAAACTCAGCTTCTGGAATGGGGCTCCTCAATGGTCTGTACATAAAATTTTGCCTGCACTTACAACAATTTAATAAATCCAGAATGTGTTTTGATAAACATACGACTAATAACATATTTTAAATTAAATCTGATAACACCATATATGGTTATTCAGGTAACCACTATGTGGTTATTGTTACAGTACACTATACACAAGCTTTTACCTGAAAACAATGGGTTTTCAAATACCTTAAGAAGCTCAACAGGATTTCATGAATTGCAACTCAATAAAGTAGATTAATAATCACCCTATGTGCAAAAAATATCACAGAGGCATAAAACATGGCTGACAGAGACAATAATCCAGATGCAGTTCATTCTTGGAAATAATAACATGCATGCATGTGCACACACAGAGATGTTGTAATGCAATTAATGGTGGAAGTAAATACCAAAAATGGCGTAGAATCAGTTTCTACACGTACTCAACATCTCATATTAAAAGAAAATGTCCCTGACACACATTTTCTACAGTTTTACTAAATTCTATTAATTATATATTACATTTCATTAATTTATTTAATTACATAAGTAAAATCACCCACTTTCTCCTTAATATTAACATCTGCAATTATTATGTTAATTACTCTTTACATATCAAAAAATTAACAAGTAAGAATTTTACTCCTTGTTGCTTCACTTATATAAAATGACATTAGGCCAAAATTATTTTGACAACTGTTTTGATACATCACATTTTATATACCAATTTCATGTGCCATGCATTACTTTCTCATTTATGAAAATTTAAATCAAAATTTGTAGTAGGCAATGTTTGTGAATACCACTTGAAATTATATAAAACACGACACAAATGTAAGTGAAACAGTCACAGATTCATTACTGCCACGATTCCATGAACTACACAAAAATGTATGAATTTTAAAGAAACCTTTAATGCTTATACACAGAGGCGTACGCAAGGGGGGTTACCGGGTTTGAACCCCCCCCCCTTGAACGTTTAACCACTTTTTCTAATACTATATAAAATTAAAATAATAACTGACATATTTATATTTGAGTATCTTTTTAAAAATCCATAATCGTTTTCTCTCCTCTAATTTCTCACTGTCAGAGTAACAAAATCTATCGATATAAGGTATAGTCCGCCCTCCCCTTCTTCAATAATATAATCCCTGTGCTTGGTGCTGCGGCACGTACAGTACATCACTCCATGTGGGACACAAGTAGCTGTCATTCAGCATTCTGAGAACGCGGCAGTGCTCTCACTGGTGCGGTGAGTGTCAAAGTATATACCCCTCCTCGTCTACTGAAAGAGAGAAAGGAACATCAAAGCCGTGCTGCTTGTTAAGAAGGTACGATAATAATACCGACCTTGTAATAAAATAAGGCCGACACCATATAAACTTACTTGTTGTGAAACATATTGTTTTGACAGTTATGCAGTGCAGATGTGAAATATTGTACATTGTCGAGCGGTATTCACCCGTTAGTCTGAGTTCAGATTTTGTTGTGGAACGTTCGTTTAACATTTTGTGCATTTGGCAGTTCATATTTTTAAATAGAAACTTCACATTATCGTTCCGGGTTCTTTGATATGTCTAAGCGACCGCAAAGCTCAATTTTACAATTTTTTAGCAAAAAGTCGCGTACCGGTAGTGATTCTCGTGAGGTTAGTGAAAATGTCATATTGCCGAATGTTTCTTCGCAGCCGCAGCGTGACGATGTTGTCGCAAACGTTCTTCCCAAAACTAGTTTCACATCCCCCTGTGAAAACTCGTCTGATATTGCTTATGATATTGGAGTTTACGTAGGAAAAGACTTGTCTAATGAAAAGAAACTGGATGTCTTGAACAATGTCTGGGACCAAATCCAGGGTTTGTTTTTCCAACAAAAGGAAAGAGAAATTTGCGATTTCAGTTTAAATGGCTTTACCGCTGGAAGTGGCTTGCATATTCCGAATTTAAGGGAGGGAGTTTTTGTAAATTTTGTGCACTTTTTGCTCCAAGTGATGGTGTTGGATCTGGCAAGCAACCCTTAGGTCAACTTTGTAGTGTGAAATTTGACAACTGGAAGGATGCCGTCGAGCGATTTTCAGAACATGAGAAGTGTCTGTATCACAAACAAAGTTTGGAGGTAGCCGGTACTTTGGCCGATATTTCATGTGGGAAAAAACAGTCTATCGATGTGCTAATAGATACTGCAACAATGCAAAAGAAACTGGAGGACAGGAAAAATCTTATTCCTATTATTGAAAGTGTTTTGTTCTGCGGGAAACAATGTATCGCACTGCGAGGCCACAGGGATTCGGGACGAATAGAGGTCGACCAAGAACCAGAAGAAAATGATGGCAATTTCAGGGCACTTCTTCGGTTTTGAAGTAAGACTGATTCTGTATTAAAAAATATGTTGACGTGTAGTGTTGGAAATGCGCAGTACACCAGTCCTAGAATACAGAATGAAATAATTGAAGTGTGCAACGACCTGATTGTTCGAAATCTCGTGAAAGAACTTAATGCCTCCAGTTGCTTCTCTATTCTCGCCGATGAGACGTCAGACATGTCAGACTTAGAACAATTATCACTGTGTGTTCGTCATGTTGATAGAGAAAACTTCATTGTGAAGGAAAACTTTCTACAATTTGTACCATTATATGATGTGACCAGAAAAGGAATTGCAGTGGTGATATTTGACAAGTTGCGTTCATTAAATATAGACATAAATAAGATTCATGGTTAAGGGTATGACGGAGCTATGTCCATGTCAGGATAAGTAAACGGAGACCAGGCACATGTAAATGAAATAATTCCGTCAGCTTTATATGTCCACTGCTCAGCACACAGCCTCAACTTAGCTGTATCCAGTGCCTGTGAAGTAGCTGCCACTAGAAACTGCATGGGTACAATATCGAGTCTGTACGAATTTCTTAATACACCTAAAAGGCAACATGTTTTAAAATTGGCGATAAGTGAATTGGAAACTACAACTTAACACCATGAAAAACTTGTTGAACTTTGTGCAACACATTGGTTGGAAAGGTATAACTCCGTGGCTGCGGTGGTGGAATTGTGTGACCCTATAATTGCAACCCTTCAAAGCATATCAGAATGGAAAGACAAAGACTTGTCCTCACAAGCAAATTCACTTTTATGTGCTCTGACTGACTGTCAATTTGTGATAGCACTGTTTTGTATTCAGAGACTGTTTTCTTTAAGTCTCCCATTGTGTAAATTCCTGCAGAATTCAACTATTGATCTCGTGGAAGCAGTACACCTTGCTGAAGATATTAACAGTGAAATGAAATCTATACACAAAAATATCGATGAAGAATTTTCTAAAATTTTCATTTGTGCTTCTGAAGTCTTGAATAGGTTGGGGTCCTCCATTCAAATCCCTCGCATGGAAGCGTGACAAAAAAACCATTGTAACGGTACATTTCAGCCCACCAAATATTTTGGGGAAAATAAACATAAAGTTTCTTTGAAACATAAAAGAATAAATAATAATTGTAAAATTGTATAATGACGTAGGAAGCAAGCGAGTGGAATAGTGACAAGGTCAACATCCCGACACAAGAAAAAACAGTTATATTTTACCAAACGAACTTTGACCAATGAAGTCACAGGTCACGCCACATTACATAAGTACCAAGCCTTTAAATACGTCACTTGGAATGCAAGGCGTAGTCAACTTTGCCTCAAAATTGGCTTCGTCATATTCATAGAACAATGAAATGTGATCACGTGACTCCCCACTATTTCAGAATTCAATGCAGTATAATTCGGCACAGTCTGTAATAACAACTTGTGCGAATAGCACGTATAAGTTCCGAAATGAAATCGTGGGCGCCCGCAGTTCAAAAAATGTGCTATAAAATCAAAATTACACATAAGTAATGTGAATAACAGATTTTTTAAAATGTAATAACACTTTTGGCGTTATATAGTGAAAGCAACGAGAAGTGTACGAAATGACAGAAAATACAGGACAGTTCTTCTGGACTCAAATATCAGCTAAGTAACCAACAAGGGTAAAACCAAAAAATTGCAACCAGGGCTCTTAAAATTTCAATTTCATTATTTTAATAAAAATGGAGATCTCCTAAAGTCTTGGGGTATGTGTGAATGCAAGCGCTGGTTTCCGTATATAAAGTTAAGTTTGTAGCGAGTTATTTTATTTTTTTGAACATTACTGAAACAAAAAAAAAAATGTAAGAGAGGGAGAATGAAGATTTTGTATGTAATGATGGGGTTGAAAGGAATGTATAAAGTTTTTTATTTTTATTGAAAAAGATAAATTTAATTGGATTTTATAATTTAATAAAGTAAGATTGATTTGAACATTAGAAAATTAATTATTAGTTATTCCAAGCAACCATCTTGTTTTCAGCTCGTCCAATTCGAAACCTGGACCCGGTAAGTAAAATTTTTAAGTTGGTACCAGACAACATGGCGGCTACAAGAATGAAAATGAATATTAATAAACAAAGTTATTTATTAATTTATAAACATTAAATAAAACTTAACACCGTGTGAACTTGGACTTATCATCAGTGATGCCAGAACTTTACTTTCGTGTCTCTACTTTTATTCCATTTCTGGATACCTTCATGTCCCAACTAGATTCGCGTTTCTTGAAACACAAGGAACTATTGAAAGGCTTTCAGTGCCTTTTACCTACGAACCCAGTCCTTCTGCCTCTGCCATCTCAAGTTTTTGCTTTCACTTTGCTCACAGAGTTCTACGCCAGTGACATAAGAAGCGGTTGCCAAGAAGACCTGAATAATGAATTTAAATTATGGTACAGAAAAATTGCACGTCTTGAGAAGGGAGACCAACCGAAAACGGCCGTAGATGGGTTAACTATGTGCAATCCCAACATAATGCCAAATATATTTACTTTGCTAGAAATACTAGCTGCGCTCCCAGTGTCCACATGTACAAATAAACGATGTTTCTCAACATTACGCCGTCTAAAAACATATTTGCATAATTCTACTGGAAATACACGTTTGAATGGATTAGCACTCCTCAACATACATAGAAATTACACTCCAACTGCAGAAGATGTGTTAAATGAACTAATGAAAAAAAAAACGTCGTTTGGACATTGACATTGTATTGTGAATGCTGAAATTTCCGAAGTGTAGTGACGTTATATACTGTAGGCTACGTACATTATATATACTGTATATATTAATTTAATTACCGGTACTCATTTTAAACAATGATTTTTCAAAACAATAATAGATTACAGTAGAATATTGATTTGAACATTTGAGACAACTGCATTCAATTTTTTATTCAAATTCTAATTCAAATTCCTTCATAGAGTGTGGATTCATCATGCCAGTTTCATTCTTCAGCCTTGGTGAGTTCCATATTGACATATTGTGTTTAATTCAATTTTATTTCAATATATCTGATTGCTTCCATGGATTTTCCTGTTATGTAAAGTGTCTTACCTATCGTATACAAATAACCGTTGACTAAAATATATGATTATTGTGTAGCCTAAGTGTAATAATGGTATGTGGCACTGGCACAAGCATTTTTATTATACAAAATGAAACAGATGTTAAAATTTGTTAAAAAATTGTAGCCTAAGGCTGTGAAAAAAATACGTTTCGAAGATTTTATTAGGGTATTTATGAATATGTTCTATTCGAACATAGTATAATAAATATACCGTAACATGATATAATAATAATAATACACAAAATTTAAAATACTGATAATGTCAATTGTAAACAATTTTAATAATGACCCCTCCCTTAACAAAATTCTGCGTACGCCACTGCTTATACATAAGTATAAATTACTTACTATGTATCAGCATATTAACAACTCAAAAACAAAGAAAAATGGATTTATATCTTTTGACTAGGTTGACAAAAAGTTTATTCACACAACCTTCAAAACAAACCAATTTTATCAACTTAAATACCTAATGTTTCATTCATTTGGTAATAAATATGTTTTCAGAAATGTTACAAGCAATTACTGATTTAATTAAACATAAAAAAAACACTGTACAATATGAATGACAACACATTTTAAATGCAACTAACCAATTTATTAGTGATAAGCCTACTGTATGTGATATAGTCAATGCACATGATATGCAGGTAAACAATTTCATTCCACTTGTCATGGGTAATGCCAGCCACTTCTAAACCACGCATCCTCCTAGCAGAAATACCATACAATACAGTTATTCCTCATGAATAAGTTAAGATTCACTAATTTTTATATTTTAAAATAAAAATTCCTGTTTTTTGTATTATACTTACTAATTGTACTTCAATGGAGGACTAATGTACTAAAAACGAACAGAGGTTGTTTTCTTTCAAGAACTATCAGTACATAATAGACAATATATTTGAAATTGATTTATGAACACATGTTAGGAAAATCTACAGAATGAAAGATTTACTTCCTACTTTTGACAGCAAAAATGAACAATTTATGAATATCACAACTATGGCCAAAATTGTATACTGATTTACAAATATCAAATGTTTATATAAAACTGTCTTCCCAAACTGAAGTGTTCTGCATTTTTCTTCTACAGACACTAATTTGTTAGGAATACAGAAGTACATATGTTGACATTAGGCCGCCTAATTAAAAACAAAAACATCACAAATAAGGAAAGTACATATTGTGTCACAACTAAACAGTACTTTTGTATCCACAATAAATAATAGTGGTACTTTCAAGCCTCTTAGTTACAGAATATTAACTTCAAAGAACTCAATAATTCAACATACTTTACACAATTGTTTAAATGTACTGTTAAAAGAAAACAAATCATACACTATTTTAAATTATAATAATTTTACTATTCTAATGATTAAGACAGTAAAATATTTAAGTTTTGTATAATTTACATTTTTCTGTATCAATAAATAATAAATATTTATAAACAAATAATGTATATATATTTATATAATTTTTTTGTGATATAATCCTTATTAGCATCATATTTTTGATAACAGATAATTTTCTACACAATTTTATCTTTCCTGTGTAAATGAAGAGTTTCTCTCACATTTCTTGCAGACAACTTACAGTTATACCTAAACATCCTTTGTTGGGTAATGTACTGTTATCTAAAATGTATAATGTAAAAATACTTTACATACCACATATACTACATGTATGACATAATATTTGTGACATGGCCTACAAACACCCCACAGAAGCAAAAGACCAACAAATCGTTCACATAATGTACATGACTACATACACCTGTGTACATGTATATGGACAAGCATTCATTCATATGTACAAAAAAGTCTTGGAAGAAAATATGAACAAATTTAACAAGATTACTTAACGTACAATGTAAAAAAATAAACATTAAGAAAATATGTTTCAAGACGTTTGAAACACATTGACTGGTACACAAGACGTTTGACTGGTACACATTGAATAATCCAGCATTTATACATAAGATTTATTTATTTTAAATAATAACATTTGTGTCAGATAGTATCTGATCTAAAGCTAACTGAGTTGGACAGAGAATACTGATATCTAATGGCATTGTTTAATTTAACATGTGATCAACACTTACAAGAATTTAATTACAAAAATTGAAATGAAATAATTTTTTAGAGAAACCTGAGAGAAACTTTCATATCCAAAACTGTACATAAAACTGTATATACGAAATGCAGTTTATAATATCATGACTTATTTAGCAGAATTGTCCAAGTACATGAATTTTTCAGAACTCAAAAATTATTTATATCACCCTCCCTTAAATAAGATTAGATATTGCAAATTTTGACTAATATTTGTTTGCCTGCTATACTGGGGGTAAACCAAGATGTGATTGTGTTGTTACCACTTCCATCATTTCATCTGGTAGTACAATAGGCGCATGACGTGGGCTGAATGGATTTCGAAGATTATGCGATGCCAGCTGATTTGAGGTCCAACTACCCTTACGAGGTGACCTCGCCTTAACAATTCGAGGTGGTTTGTACATTTCTTCTAAAACTGATGGAGCCACATATGTGAAACCCTGTAACAAAAGTACATAATGAATTAAGATGTACGAAATAATACGTGCAAACCTAAAAAGTGCCTAAAATATTTGTGTAAATGTTAATGCATTAATCACATTCTTTAATATGACTGCTTATTCGTGGTTTACCTGGAATACTAGATTTGCACTTTCACTAAGTGTTGATTCATCTGGTGAATCTATAGGCGTCTGTTTTGTAAATTTTGTATCAAACTGTGACACATCATCCTCACTTGATAGTGAAGGCTTGAATGGTGGTTCTAATTTTCTACTAACAACATCTGGCCAATTTATATGTTTGAAGAAAGGATGGCACCTGATTGCTTCTCCATCGGATGCTTCAGATCCCAGCCTCTGTGATACTTGTCTCTGTCAAATGTAAAACATATTACTTTCGAATAGGCTTTTCATATGCAATATACATTATACACAAAGAAGTACTATATCAGAAACACTGAACAGCATACATACGGATACATAAACACAAATTCAATATAAGCTATTTTTAAAAATTTTACAAAAAGTTTCTCTTATATCATAAAGGCAAAAATGGAAAATACAAGTTATGCGCAGTCAACTGAATCTAATTTTTAAAGCACTACACAGTTTGAGAATTCAGTTCTTTGTAATTAAATGCATTTTTTAGTAATAAATTGCAGAAATGTGTTTCTGCTAGTAACACAGAAAACAAGTGCTAACAGTAGACCCTCCTACTAAAAACAAAGTACAGTAATCCCTTAACATTCGCGAAACTTAGCTATTCGCGAACCTACTAATGAGAAACAAATTTAACATTCGCGTATACGCAACTTGGTTATTTGCGGATTAAAAACATAACAAAATATGTAAATAAAATTGTTTAAGGGTATGAGTAGACTTTCTTTGTGTAGCCGATTCCGAGAATTCCGGCTGACTCCGTGCCGCACACATTGTGTAAACAATTCTGAGAAAATAGACTAGGCTACGGTTTATGTACCCCTCTGTTTACATTTCTCTCAGTTGTTAGTAAGCGTGAGTGACAAAAGGTTCGTGATGCCGCCTCCAGTGAAAAGAGTGAAAAAGGTTTTGCACCTTTCCGAAAAAATTAAAATATTAGATAGGCTACGAGCAGGAGAAAGTGCATCTGCTGTAGGTCGCTTTTTTGATATTAACGAGTCTACTGTTAGATCTATTAAAAAAAATGAAAAGGCTATAAGAGACAGTGTTGCAGCAAGTGCTCCAATCAGTGCAAAAACCGTATCTCAAGTGCGGAACAAGTGTTTGGAAGAAACTGAAAAAGCATTAAGTGTCTGGATAGAAGATATGAACCAGAAGAAACATCCGCTAAGTTCAGCTTTGATACGGGCCAAAGCTAAAAAAATATATGACCTTATCAACCTGGATCCTTCTGAATCATCGTTTAACTTCCAGGCGAGTAAAGGTTGGTTTGACAATTTCAAACATAGGCATAGTTTGCACAACATTAAGTTAGTTGGCGAATCGGCTTCCGCAGATCATGTAAGTGCTAAAAAATTTCTGGAAGAACTTGCTAAAATTATTGAAACTGGAGGATATCGTCCAGAACAAGTGTTCAACGCTGACGAGACAGGGTTGTTCTGGAAGAAAATGCCGAGTAGAACTTTTCTGTCCAAAACAGAACGTTCAGCTCCAGGTTTCAAGGCCGCAAAAGACCGAGTTTCTCTTCTGTTATGTGCCAACGCATCAGGCGATTTTAAGGTAAAGCCGATGCTGATTTATAGATCACAAAATCCTCGTCCTCTCAAAGACAAAAATAAAAACGAGTTGCCTGTTTTCTGGAAATCAAATAAGAAAGCATGGGTGCATTGTTTCTGGAATGGTTTAATGACTGCTTCATTCATGAGGTGGAAAAATACCTCTCATATAAAAACCTTGGTTTCAAAGTTCTCCTCATAGTTGATAATGCATCTTGTCATCCATCTAGTTTAAAAGAGGCCCATCCCAATGTTGAAGTGGTTTTTCTACCCCCGAATATGACGTCGCTAATCCAACCGCTAGATCAAGGAATCATAGCTACGTTCAAAGCCTACTACACAAGAAGATGTTTAAAATGAATTTTGTAACACCATCGAAGAAAATTCAGAAGCTACAGTATCATATAGTTGGAAAACATTCAACATAGCAAATTGTATTGCCGAAATCGATGCATCATTGATGGAATTGAAAGAAAGTTCAATTCATGCTTGTTGGCGAAATCTTTGGCCTCAAGTGGTACAAAAGGAAAACCAGATGCCTTTAATTTCCAAACAAGTTGAAGAATTGTGGAACTGGCTCATCAGGTCGGAGGTGATGGTTTCGACGATATGACACGAGATGATGTTGAAGAATTAATAAAATCTCAAGAGAATGGTCTTACTGAAGAAGAACTAATAGAGATCATTGAAGAGACCGACAACGACACTGAAGATGAGACCGAGAATCCGGAAACTGAAGGTAAGTTTTTCTTTTTTTTCTGTAAAGGTTTTCTAATTGTTTTAAGTTTTCTACAACTTGACATTTTTTATTGCAGGTAAAATATTTTCTTCAAAAGTTATTGGAGAAATTTTAAAGCTCCAACAACAGCTTGTTGAGAAAGCCATAGAAAACGACCCTTCACTGGTGAGAAGCCTTAAATTTAAAAGAGAAATCGAGGCAGCGACCCTTCCTTACACTGAAATGTATAATTGTTCTGTCAAACAATCACAGATCACAAAATATTTTCAACCATCAACTAGCAAATAAACTTTAACTTTCAATATTGTAACATAACAAAATGTTACCTAACCTAAACGTATACTGTCAGATTTTATAAGGACAGAACAATAATGTAAATAGGGAATATAGTAATAAGAATAAACAAGAAGAGAGGAATCAAGAAAGAAGAAAGAAGCAGAAGTGCCACATGAAACAGTAAACACAAATACTGTTTGACACTATAACCAGACAATGACTAACACAAACTGATGGACAGAGTAAATTTACAGTAAGCTGTCAATCAAGTCAGTAGATAATATAAACAGAATATGATATGTAAATAAAAAGTGAATCAATAAGAATCTGAATACTGTGAAATCAGAATTAGCATTTTGCTGATAATAAATTTAACCATGACTAGTAAATTATGAATGCCAAAAACTAAAATTAGCAATGGCTACAAAGTGAGAACAAAGATATATTTCAATATCAAATATACTTATGAGAAAGAAAAACCATTGGTAAGAGGGAATCTTATACGAATAAGGTACCTCAACAAATTACCGAATTGTGAACCAATAAATGTTGTTAAGGCAAAATTTCAGTCTAGACGGTATGTCTTAACAAGGCCTAGACCAAGCAATAATCAGTGAGTTGATTATTGGGAGGTAACGTAAGTGTAAATTAAATACACAGAACAATTGTTATGCTCCAACATAGCAAAAAACATTATTAAAATGATATATTTAATCATAATTCAATTGTTAAGTGGTAGAATAGAACGAGTTAGCGTAAAACGAAATGTCATAGTAATAAGGATCGTTCATGACAATGTATAAAGTTAAGGTGTATTCATAATGTTCAGTAATTGAAGGTCAGTACAGAGTTAATAGTGTTCCCACATAAACGTTTGAGTAATAAAATGCTATGTGTACACAAAACAATATTAATCAAAGTGTAAAATCGTCGATTCAGGTAAACAGACGACAGTGCAAAATAGTGTACCTGAACATTGTTTATGTAGCAATGTCAGTAAACGTGAAGTGAACCCGGTATCAAACTACATCAAATTAAAGAGGACAAAATAATCTTTAATTTGATGACGATATTGACCCAATCGCAACTGTATTAAGTGCGGGAAAGGTGTTAGCATCATTTACAAAATATGCATCAGAAATTTGTTTACTAATACCAACAACATTGAAAGCTATCTGTCACCTCAGAGTTTGACAGTTAAAAAACCGTTATTAACGGCTATACAGACATTACGCCATACTCATCACACCTGCAAGAACCAATCACAAAATTAGTTAGTAATTAACATTTTTGCCTAACGCCGATCGACGGGCGGGGTATATAAGAGAATGCAACCGATTCTCGACAGACACTTATCAACTTCATACAGCACGGAACGTGTGCTCGCCATCTCAACATTTTTAGTAACGGTTAGCGTCATCAACATAATACGTTGAAGGAAATAGCTCAACACCAAGAAACAACTACTTCAAATTATTCTACAGAAAACAATAGTGATTATGTGCAGTATTATTTCATTTTTGTGCGGGAAAATAATGAACAGAAGTAATTAAATAATGTTATTTATGATCCATTAAGTTAGAAGCGGATCGAAATACTCTGTTCTTGTGCGTGTGCAGTGAAAAATGATAATCATTATAATCCGATTATCAAGGTGCTAAAATGAGTTTTAATTAAATAATTAAAACCAAAAGGTAACAGTGCAACCATTATTCATTTTTTCTCCGAGCGCCATAACCTGTACGTTTTTATACACTGATCTGTACTGACGCAAAACACAGAAACATTTCAATGTTACACCATGTCTCAATTTATTTTATGAATTTGTCATTATTAATTAAGCTGAATGTTAGTTATAAGTGTTCTCAATTTATAAACTTTGTAATTCATAAATCAAGCGTGACGAACGCACGACCTATCAAATAGGTTATTTTTATTTGTTTACTTTCTAAAAGTAACGTCAAAAAACATTATTGATCAATCTTATATCAGAAAATTATTAGATATTGTGTAGGCATAACTTTCTTTTTCGTGTCTCAAAGAATTCACTTCTGAGATTTTAATAATATTAATGTTGAAAATAACAAATATCTGGACTTAGCCAGATTTACTACTTGTGCTCTGAGCCAGCCTGATAGGGTATATAATAACTTATTTACAATTGTACATCATTATATGTTTTTAATTGTATTTGTTTTGAATTCTCTACCAAGGGTATGAATAAAACCCATAATTAACAGCATAACTCGACTTAATTTATTTCTAACAGATAGTTAAATATTTTATTCAGGAAAGCTTAAACAACCTTCAGTTGTGATTGAATATATGGAATAGCATTGCCATAAAGGTAACAAACAATTATTTGAAACTTTTTTAAATCATTAATTGATTCAGTACATGGGTTTTACACGGGATTTTCCCAAAATAAATCCGTGTGGCGCCCACTAACAAACAAGGCAATCTAACCTTGCAACTAAAGTGAGTTGGTTTTTGTAAACTGAGTTGACAGCTTATTGAACTTCTAGAAAACACGACCAGGTACGTGAAAGTATATTATGTTTATTATATTGTCCAGACATTACTAGACATAACGTACTTAGACTATTATCGACCTGGAGGAGAAGTTTCACAGCCAGTATCAACAAAACGATCATCATCATCAAGCGACCAACTATTATACTTTACTGTTAAGCTTAAGCAAACCGAGTATTTAAATATTACCAACACAACTATTTTATTTGTTTGAATTAAGGGAATCTTTTCAGACAATTATAATCACACAATTGTAAACACACTTTGAGTAACCTCGAATGTTACATTTTAAATCGCTTTACAAAATTAGTAACCTTCAATTAGGAACAACTACAAAACTTAATACATGTCAAACTAATATTCAAACATAATTAAATTTTAATTAAACCACATTTGTTTTATTACAAATTGACGCATACAACGTGTGGCAGGATAATCATACACCGTATTCAATCGATTTATTTACAATATAAACCTAATTTTAAACCACCAATGGGTTTTGTTATATTACAAATTGGCATACAACGTGTGGCAGAAACTAAACACACGACATGCGTTTTTTGTTAAATTACAAATTGGCGCACCAACTAGTGTGGCTTAAAAATATTAAATAAAAATATTTTTTATATTAATAAACAGCCCGGTAGACGCGAAAGAATAAACATGCCACACACCCATCAGTATGATACGAGATATAAGGACAGTCGGGTAGGAGAAATACAACGGGATATAGAGACATCTGAAGCACAACCCATACACGAAATGGAAGTCATTACCATCAATAATATCGAAACTCAACTGGAAGAAACACCCCAGGTAGAACCGGAAGTAGAAGTAATGGTCAGCGACCAACCAGACAAAACAACCGAAGGAGCAAGAATAGAGAACATGATGATGATGATGATGATGGCACAAATGACTAGAAATAATGAGTCGTTAAAAGAAGACGGTCAGAAATCCCGGGAAGAGAATCAGAAGAATATCGAGTTACTAAATAAAAATATAGAGTCAATAAAGGAGAATCATCGTGACTTAAATAAAAATATGGAGTCTATTAGTAAAAATATGGAGTCGCTGAAAGAAGACTTGAATAGAAGGATAGATAATACCCATAAATCCATGGACATACTGAACAGTAAAATAGATGACAACAGTAGAGCCATCAGAGAAGAATTGAACACCGCATTAAATAAGATTAGCCAGAAAGTGGATGAAATGAGTAAGAAATATACGAAAGAGGTGGATCAGACAACAAGAGGAGAATTACCAAACGACAACAACTCAGAGATAGAAGAAGTACCAAATGATGAAACCATGGAAGAATTAAGTCTACAATCCGAAGACACTGGTAAACAAACTGAGGATAAAGAAGACTCGAAAGCATTGGTGCCTGAGGATACACACCACAGGAATGAAGAGAATATTCAGCATAAAGAAGCCATCATTAAAAATGTAAGGAACAAGATAATTAAGAAAACAGGAGAGAAAGAGACAAAGATAAAAGGAATAATACGCTCTAAGAAGACAAGGATTACAAAGGAAATATTAGAGATGACTAGGAGTGGATTAATTAACTTCGTGGACAACCCAATTATTCGTCATAGAGCAAGAATCAACGGTAAGAAGTATAAACAGGACTTCATAAAAATATTAAAAGTAAATCACCATAAAACCGTGGGTAAAAAATTAAATAAGAAACCAATTAAATTAAATATACCAACAAATGAAATACACCAAACAAGGTCAATTGATTCCTTAATGAATAACCAACCATTAAACTATTTAATTAATAATCCAGATGACGGAACGATTAAGACAATGTTACATGCTAGTGACTATGTTATGACGGAGAAGGTTATAAACAATGAGGTATTTAAAGTGAATACTCCTAGAAGAAAGATGCTTCACAAGAAGAAGGAAAATTATCAAGAACAACTGGACCAGATCATTGAAGGGTACGCCCAAAGAATAAGGGAAATGCGGAAGAAGAGGGACCAATCAATGGAAGAATCCAACCAGGAAATGAACGGAGGTCAACCCGGATTAGAAGAAGGGCCAGACGTCAATAATAGCCAAGGCCCGGAGTACACTGGACACATGGATACCAAAGATGATGAGAGGAAGAAGGCAAGGAAACGGGGAGCCAATGACTATCTGGTAGCCGCCAAGCGGAAGAACCGCATGATAGGAATAGAGTGGAAAGGCACAAAATAACCCCATGTATATCAACCATAAAAAAAATGATTACTATTAAGAGCAGATAATATGTAGTAGTAGGCGACATTTATCACCCGAATGTTTAGGGTATAAAGAAAAAAAAAAAATGTTTAAAAACGATCACTATAAACGGACTCATTTAGTGTTTAACAGAATCACATATTAGGCTCCAAATTAATGAAGGTAACTAATTGTCTATAACAAATCAATTTGCCCTATTGAGTTACAAAAGTGTGTAGGATTAAGATATAGGCCAAACTATTTGTTACTTGTGAAAAAAGAACCAGATCTATCACACCAAAGGATAGAAAATTATGTAATGCCAACTAAATGATTTAATAAGAAAAAAAGACATCTATTATGTCATAAAGAGCCAGTAGTGGCATGCAACTAACATTACTATGCTATACTTACAGAAAAAAAAATGTTTATCCAAATGAATATTATATGTAACTAGATTTTATCAAATGATTATTGTGTACCTCTCATAAAACTAAAATATTATATAAAATCATCCAGAATAAAGGTTCACCCAACTAACCTTTGAAGGAGTAGAGAGGCAGAAGATCAAAGAGAGTATAAAGAAAGAAGGATATTATTATGGAAAGTAAAGAGAGAAAAAATGTTTATTCAATGAACCATGTAACCCCAAGAATGTCTATAAAATTAGATATTAGTATGTTATTATATTGTCACATTAAATTGTAATTATCGAATATTGTATATTAGGTAAAATCATCCAGAATAAGTGAGAACCACCATCACTTGAAGGAGTAGAGAAGAAGAATAACAAAGTGAGTTAATTGTAAAGATAGCTATTGTTATAATGGAATGAAAAGAGAAAAATGTTTATTAATTATCAAATATTGTACATCACCAGATATGTCAGAGAACATCTAACAAAAAAACAGTCAGTATATGAATAGTGTAGATCCTGATAATTCAGGATAAGTATAAATGATTAAGAAAAAAAAAAACTTGTAAACTAATGTGAGAATAAAATATTGTAGACTCTATATGTGAAAACCAACTGCATAAGTATATCAGCAGCAAAATAAGTGTGTAATCTTAAGAATACTCACGTGAACCAAAGCAAATTGTCAACTAGTATAAACAGTAACAATACAGCTGAGAAAAAGCATAGCTGAGAATGTCAAGTCTGAAAAGAAATAATTACCTGTAAAAAAGAAAGCATGTTAACAAGTATAAAGATGGAAATGTGATATAAATGAAAACCTCTGATACCTTGAATATTATATTGAAGATATTATATTATTGAAAATGAATGATATGTGTTATATTTTATGAGTTGTGATAGTGCAACTATTGCCTGGTGCAATGTTTATTTTTTTCTCAGACAGAGAAGAGTAATGCCTCTGAATCTGAGTATGTGTATTGAGGAACGGCAGAGAATGTAAGCCACAGTGAGCCACTCTGATTCCGAACCCACTACAAAAGTTAGGGAGTTATATTGTATTAATGTATCAAGGACTATTATGAAAGAATCTGTGAGGTATAAATTATAATAACCATTAAGTTAATCACGAAAGTAAAGATATGTAATAAGAAAGAAGAATGTGTATAGAACAGGAAATTGTTAATTTAAGAAATAATATCTATTGTAGTTAAATGACTTAAGAAGTAAGCGACTTGAAAATACTAGTAAGTTAAGAGTTATATCACTGGACAAAAGATCAAGTGTAACACACTAATAGTATGTTAAAAAATCAAAGAGTACAAGAAAAAAAAACCATAGAAATATACTAAGAAACTGACATGAAATGATAATTTTATAAAAAATAAAAATTTTTTCTCAAATGATCAATTTTGAGGAGGGAGTATATGTAACATAACAAAATGTTACCTAACCTAAACGTATACTGTCAGATTTTATAAGGACAGAACAATAATGTAAATAGGGAATATAGTAATAAGAATAAACAAGAAGAGAGGAATCAAGAAAGAAGAAAGAAGCAGAAGTGCCACATGAAACAGTAAACACAAATACTGTTTGACACTATAACCAGACAATGACTAACACAAACTGATGGACAGAGTAAATTTACAGTAAGCTGTCAATCAAGTCAGTAGATAATATAAACAGAATATGATATGTAAATAAAAAGTGAATCAATAAGAATCTGAATACTGTGAAATCAGAATTAGCATTTTGCTGATAATAAATTTAACCATGACTAGTAAATTATGAATGCCAAAAACTAAAATTAGCAATGGCTACAAAGTGAGAACAAAGATATATTTCAATATCAAATATACTTATGAGAAAGAAAAACCATTGGTAAGAGGGAATCTTATACGAATAAGGTACCTCAACAAATTACCGAATTGTGAACCAATAAATGTTGTTAAGGCAAAATTTCAGTCTAGACGGTATGTCTTAACAAGGCCTAGACCAAGCAATAATCAGTGAGTTGATTATTGGGAGGTAACGTAAGTGTAAATTAAATACACAGAACAATTGTTATGCTCCAACATAGCAAAAAACATTATTAAAATGATATATTTAATCATAATTCAATTGTTAAGTGGTAGAATAGAACGAGTTAGCGTAAAACGAAATGTCATAGTAATAAGGATCGTTCATGACAATGTATAAAGTTAAGGTGTATTCATAATGTTCAGTAATTGAAGGTCAGTACAGAGTTAATAGTGTTCCCACATAAACGTTTGAGTAATAAAATGCTATGTGTACACAAAACAATATTAATCAAAGTGTAAAATCGTCGATTCAGGTAAACAGACGACAGTGCAAAATAGTGTACCTGAACATTGTTTATGTAGCAATGTCAGTAAACGTGAAGTGAACCCGGTATCAAACTACATCAAATTAAAGAGGACAAAATAATCTTTAATTTGATGACGATATTGACCCAATCGCAACTGTATTAAGTGCGGGAAAGGTGTTAGCATCGTTTACAAAATATGCATCAGAAATTTGTTTACTAATACCAACAACATTGAAAGCTATCTGTCACCTCAGAGTTTGACAGTTAAAAAACCGTTATTAACGGCTATACAGACATTACGCCATACTCATCACACCTGCAAGAACCAATCACAAAATTAGTTAGTAATTAACATTTTTGCCTAACGCCGATCGACGGGCGGGGTATATAAGAGAATGCAACCGATTCTCGACAGACACTTATCAACTTCATACAGCACGGAACGTGTGCTCGCCATCTCAAAATTTTTAGTAACGGTTAGCGTCATCAACATAATACGTTGAAGGAAATAGCTCAACACCAAGAAACAACTACTTCAAATTATTCTACAGAAAACAATAGTGATTATGTGCAGTATTATTTCATTTTTGTGCGGGAAAATAATGAACAGAAGTAATTAAATAATGTTATTTATGATCCATTAAGTTAGAAGCGGATCGAAATACTCTGTTCTTGTGCGTGTGCAGTGAAAAATGATAATCATTATAATCCGATTATCAAGGTGCTAAAATGAGTTTTAATTAAATAATTAAAACCAAAAGGTAACAGTGCAACCATTATTCATTTTTTCTCCGAGCGCCATAACCTGTACGTTTTTATACACTGATCTGTACTGACGCAAAACACAGAAACATTTCAATGTTACACCATGTCTCAATTTATTTTATGAATTTGTCATTATTAATTAAGCTGAATGTTAGTTATAAGTGTTCTCAATTTATAAACTTTGTAATTCATAAATCAAGCGTGACGAACGCACGACCTATCAAATAGGTTATTTTTATTTGTTTACTTTCTAAAAGTAACGTCAAAAAACATTATTGATCAATCTTATATCAGAAAATTATTAGATATTGTGTAGGCATAACTTTCTTTTTCGTGTCTCAAAGAATTCACTTCTGAGATTTTAATAATATTAATGTTGAAAATAACAAATATCTGGACTTAGCCAGATTTACTACTTGTGCTCTGAGCCAGCCTGATAGGGTATATAATAACTTATTTACAATTGTACATCATTATATGTTTTTAATCGTATTTGTTTTGAATTCTCTACCAAGGGTATGAATAAAACCCATAATTAACAGCATAACTCGACTTAATTTATTTCTAACAGATAGTTAAATATTTTATTCAGGAAAGCTTAAACAACCTTCAGTTGTGATTGAATATATGGAATAGCATTGCCATAAAGGTAACAAACAATTATTTGAAACTTTTTTAAATCATTAATTGATTCAGTACATGGGTTTTACACGGGATTTTCCCAAAATAAATCCGTGTGGCGCCCACTAACAAACAAGGCAATCTAACCTTGCAACTAAAGTGAGTTGGTTTTTGTAAACTGAGTTGACAGCTTATTGAACTTCTAGAAAACACGACCAGGTACGTGAAAGTATATTATGTTTATTATATTGTCCAGACATTACTAGACATAACGTACTTAGACTATTATCGACCTGGAGGAGAAGTTTCACAGCCAGTATCAACAAAACGATCATCATCATCAAGCGACCAACTATTATACTTTACTGTTAAGCTTAAGCAAACCGAGTATTTAAATATTACCAACACAACTATTTTATTTGTTTGAATTAAGGGAATCTTTTCAGACAATTATAATCACACAATTGTAAACACACTTTGAGTAACCTCGAATGTTACATTTTAAATCGCTTTACAAAATTAGTAACCTTCAATTAGGAACAACTACAAAACTTAATACATGTCAAACTAATATTCAAACATAATTAAATTTTAATTAAACCACATTTGTTTTATTACAAATTGACGCATACAACGTGTGGCAGGATAATCATACACCGTATTCAATCGATTTATTTACAATATAAACCTAATTTTAAACCACCAACGGGTTTTGTTATATTACAAATTGGCATACAACGTGTGGCAGAAACTAAACACACGACATGCGTTTTTTGTTAAATTACAAATTGGCGCACCAACTAGTGTGGCTTAAAAATATTAAATAAAAATATTTGTTATATTAATAAACAGCCCGGTAGACGCGAAAGAATAAACATGCCACACACCCATCAGTATGATACGAGATATAAGGACAGTCGGGTAGGAGAAATACAACGGGATATAGAGACATCTGAAGCACAACCCATACACGAAATGGAAGTCATTACCATCAATAATATCGAAACTCAACTGGAAGAAACACCCCAGGTAGAACCGGAAGTAGAAGTAATGGTCAGCGACCAACCAGACAAAACAACCGAAGGAGCAAGAATAGAGAACATGATGATGATGATGATGATGGCACAAATGACTAGAAATAATGAGTCGTTAAAAGAAGACGGTCAGAAATCCCGGGAAGAGAATCAGAAGAATATCGAGTTACTAAATAAAAATATAGAGTCAATAAAGGAGAATCATCGTGACTTAAATAAAAATATGGAGTCTATTAGTAAAAATATGGAGTCGCTGAAAGAAGACTTGAATAGAAGGATAGATAATACCCATAAATCCATGGACATACTGAACAGTAAAATAGATGACAACAGTAGAGCCATCAGAGAAGAATTGAACACCGCATTAAATAAGATTAGCCAGAAAGTGGATGAAATGAGTAAGAAATATACGAAAGAGGTGGATCAGACAACAAGAGGAGAATTACCAAACGACAACAACTCAGAGATAGAAGAAGTACCAAATGATGAAACCATGGAAGAATTAAGTCTACAATCCGAAGACACTGGTAAACAAACTGAGGATAAAGAAGACTCGAAAGCATTGGTGCCTGAGGATACACACCACAGGAATGAAGAGAATATTCAGCATAAAGAAGCCATCATTAAAAATGTAAGGAACAAGATAATTAAGAAAACAGGAGAGAAAGAGACAAAGATAAAAGGAATAATACGCTCTAAGAAGACAAGGATTACAAAGGAAATATTAGAGACGACTAGGAGTGGATTAATTAACTTCGTGGACAACCCAATTATTCGTCATAGAGCAAGAATCAACGGTAAGAAGTATAAACAGGATTTCATAAAAATATTAAAAGTAAATCACCATAAAACCGTGGGTAAAAAATTAAATAAGAAACCAATTAAATTAAATATACCAACAAATGAAATACACCAAACAAGGTCAATTGATTCCTTAATGAATAACCAACCATTAAACTATTTAATTAATAATGCAGATGACGGAACGATTAAGACAATGTTACATGCCAGTGACTATGTTATGACAGAGAAGGTTATAAACAATGAGGTATTTAAAGTGAATACTCCTAGAAGAAAGATGCTTCACAAGAAGAAGGAAAATTATCAAGAACAACTGGACCAGATCATTGAAGGGTACGCCCAAAGAATAAGGGAAATGCGGAAGAAGAGGGACCAATCAATGGAAGAATCCAACCAGGAAATGAACGGAGGTCAACCCGGATTAGAAGAAGGGCCAGACGTCAATAATAGCCAAGGCCCGGAGTACACTGGACACATGGATACCAAAGATGATGAGAGGAAGAAGGCAAGGAAACGGGGAGCCAATGACTATCTGGTAGCCGCCAAGTGGAAGAACCGCATGATAGGAATAGAGTGGAAAGGCACAAAATAACCCCATGTATATCAACCATAAAAAAAATGATTACTATTAAGAGCAGATAATATGTAGTAGTAGGCGACATTTATCACCCGAATGTTTAGGGTATAAAGAAAAAAAAAATATGTTTAAAAACGATCACTATAAACGGACTCATTTAGTGTTTAACAGAATCACATATTAGGCTCCAAATTAATGAAGGTAACTAATTGTCTATAACAAATCAATTTGCCCTATTGAGTTACAAAAGTGTGTAGGATTAAGATATAGGCCAAACTATTTGTTACTTGTGAAAAAAGAACCAGATCTATCACACCAAAGGATAGAAAATTATGTAATGCCAACTAAATGATTTAATAAGAAAAAAAGACATCTATTATGTCATAAAGAGCCAGTAGTGGCATGCAACTAACATTACTATGCTATACTTAGAGAAAAAAAAAATGTTTATCCAAATGAATATTATATGTAACTAGATTTTATCAAATTATTATTGTGTACCTCTCATAAAACTAAAATATTATATAAAATCATCCAGAATAAAGGTTCACCCAACTAACCTTTGAAGGAGTAGAGAGGCAGAAGATCAAAGAGAGTATAAAGAAAGAAGGATATTATTATGGAAAGTAAAGAGAGAAAAAATGTTTATTCAATGAACCATGTAACCCCAAGAATGTCTATAAAATTAGATATTAGTATGTTATTATATTGTCACATTAAATTGCAATTATCGAATATTGTATATTAGGTAAAATCATCCAGAATAAGTGAGAACCACCATCACTTGAAGGAGTAGAGAAGAAGAATAACAAAGTGAGTTAATTGTAAAGATAGCTATTGTTATAATGGAATGAAAAGAGAAAAATGTTTATTAATTATCAAATATTGTACATCACCAGATATGTCAGAGAACATCTAACAAAAAACCAGTCAGTATATGAATAGTGTAGATCCTGATAATTCAGGATAAGTATAAATGATTAAGAAAAAAAAAACTTGTAAACTAATGTGAGAATAAAATATTGTAGACTCTATATGTGAAAACCAACTGCATAAGTATATCAGCAGCAAAATAAGTGTGTAATCTTAAGAATACTCAAGTGAACCAAAGCAAACTGTCAACTAGTATAAACAGTAACAATACAGCTGAGAAAAAGCATAGCTGAGAATGTCAAGTCTGAAAAGAAATAATTACCTGTAAAAAAGAAAGCATGTTAACAAGTATAAAGATGGAAATGTGATATAAATGAAAACCTCTGATACCTTGAATATTATATTGAAGATATTATATTATTGAAAATGAATGATATGTGTTATATTTTATGAGTTGTGATAGTGCAACTATTGCCTGGTGCAATGTTTATTTTTTTCTCAGACAGAGAAGAGTAATGCCTCTGAATCTGAGTATGTGTATTGAGGAACGGCAGAGAATGTAAGCCACAGTGAGCCACTCTGATTCCGAACCCACTACAAAAGTTAGGGAGTTATATTGTATTAATGTATCAAGGACTATTATGAAAGAATCTGTGAGGTATAAATTATAATAACCATTAAGTTAATCACGAAAGTAAAGATATGTAATAAGAAAGAAGAATGTGTATAGAACAGGAAATTGTTAATTTAAGAAATAATATCTATTGTAGTTAAATGACTTAAGAAGTAAGCGACTTGAAAATACTAGTAAGTTAAGAGTTATATCACTGGACAAAAGATCAAGTGTAACACACTAATAGTATGTTAAAAAATCAAAGAGTACAAGAAAAAAAAACCATAGAAATATACTAAGAAACTGACATGAAATGATAATTTTATAAAAAATAAAAATTTTTTCTCAAATGATCAATTTTGAGGAGGGAGTATATATAACATAACAAAATGTTACCTAACCTAAACGTACACTGTCAGATTTTATAAGGACAGAACAATAATGTAAATAGGGAATATAGTAATAAGAATAAACAAGAAGAGACGAATCAAGAAAGAAGAAAGAAGCAGAAGTGCCACATGAAACAGTAAACACAAATACTGTTTGACACTACAACCAGACAATGACTAACACAAACTGATGGACAGAGTAAATTTACAGTAAGCTGTCAATCAAGTCAGTAGATAATATAAACAGAATATGATATGTAAATAACAAGTGAATCAATAAGAATCTGAATACTGTGAAATCAGAATTAGCATTTTGCTGATAATAAATTTAACCATGACTAGTAAATTATGAATGCCAAAAACTAAAATTAGCAATGGCTACAAAGTGAGAACAAAGATATATTTCAATATCAAATATACTTATGAGAAAGAAAAACCATTGGTAAGAGGGAATCTTATACGAATAAGGTACCTCAACAAATTACCGAATTGTGAACCAATAAATGTTGTTAAGGCAAAATTTCAGTCTAGACGGTATGTCTTAACAAGGCCTAGACCAAGCAATAATCAGTGAGTTGATTATTGGGAGGTAACGTAAGTGTAAATTAAATACACAGAACAATTGTTATGCTCCAACATAGCAAAAAACATTATTAAAATGATATATTTAATCATAATTCAATTGTTAAGTGGTAGAATAGAACGAGTTAGCGTAAAACGAAATGTCATAGTAATAAGGATCGTTCATGACAATGTATAAAGTTAAGGTGTATTCATAATGTTCAGTAATTGAAGGTCAGTACAGAGTTAATAGTGTTCCCACATAAACGTTTGAGTAATAAAATGCTATGTGTACACAAAACAATATTAATCAAAGTGTAAAATCGTCGATTCAGGTAAACAGACGACAGTGCAAAATAGTGTACCTGAACATTGTTTATGTAGCAATGTCAGTAAATGTGAAGTGAACCCGGTATCAAACTACATCAAATTAAAGAGGACAAAATAATCTTTAATTTGATGACGATATCGACCCAATCGCAACTGTATTAAGTGCGGGAAAGGTGTTAGCATCATTTACAAAATATGCATCAGAAATTTGTTTACTAATACCAACAACATTGAAAGCTATCTGTCACCTCAGAGTTTGACAGTTAAAAAACCGTTATTAACGGCTATACAGACATTACGCCATACTCATCACACCTGCAAGAACCAATCACAAAATTAGTTAGTAATTAACATTTTTGCCTAACGCCGATCGACGGGCGGGGTATATAAGAGAATGCAACCGATTCTCGACAGACACTTATCAACTTCATACAGCACGGAACGTGTGCTCGCCATCTCAACATTTTTAGTAACGGTTAGCGTCATCAACATAATACGTCGAAGGAAATAGCTCAACACCAAGAAACAACTACTTCAAATTATTCTACAGAAAACAATAGTGATTATGTGCAGTATTATTTCATTTTTGTGCGGGAAAATAATGAACAGAAGTAATTAAATAATGTTATTTATGATCCATTAAGTTAGAAGCGGATCGAAATACTCTGTTCTTGTGCGTGTGCAGTGAAAAATGATAATCATTATAATCCGGTTATCAAGGTGCTAAAATGAGTTTTAATTAAATAATTAAAACCAAAAGGTAACAGTGCAACCATTATTCATTTTTTCTCCGAGCGCCATAACCTGTACGTTTTTATACACTGATCTGTACTGACGCAAAACACAGAAAAATTTCAATGTTACACCATGTCTCAATTTATTTTATGAATTTGTCATTATTAATTAAGCTGAATGTTAGTTATAAGTGTTCTCAATTTATAAACTTTGAAATTCATAAATCAAGCGTGACGAACGCACGACCTATCAAATAGGTTATTTTTATTTGTTTACTTTCTAAAAGTAACGTCAAAAAACATTATTGATCAATCTTATATCAGAAAATTATTAGATATTGTGTAGGCATAACTTTCTTTTTCGTGTCTCAAAGAATTCACTTCTGAGATTTTAATAATATTAATGTTGAAAATAACAAATATCTGGACTTAGCTAGATTTACTACTTGTGCTCTGAGCCAGCCTGATAGGGTATATAATAACTTATTTACAATTGTACATCATTATATGTTTTTAATTGTATTTGTTTTGAATTCTCTACCAAGGGTATGAATAAAACCCATAATTAACAGCATAACTCGACTTAATTTATTTCTAACACATAGTTAAATATTTTATTCAGGAAAGCTTAAACAACCTTCAGTTGTGATTGAATATATGGAATAGCATTGCCATAAAGGTAACAAACAATTATTTGAAACTTTTTTAAATCATTAATTGGTTCAGTACATGGGTTTTACACGGGATTTTCCCAAAATAAATCCGTGTGGCGCCCACTAACAAACAAGGCAATCTAACCTTGCAACTAAAGTGAGTTGGTTTTTGCAAACTGAGTTGACAGCTTATTGAACTTCTAGAAAACACGACCAGGTACGTGAAAGTATATTATGTTTATTATATTGTCCAGACATTACTAGACATAACGTACTTAGACTATTATCGACCTGGAGGAGAAGTTTCACAGCCAGTATCAACAAAACGATCATCATCATCAAGCGACCAACTATTATACTTTACTGTTAAGCTTAAGCATACCGAGTATTTAAATATTACCAACACAACTATTTTATTTGTTTGAATTAAGGGAATTCTTTTCAGACAACTATAATCACACAATTGTAAACACACTTTGAGTAACCTCGAATGTTACATTTTAAATCGCTTTACAAAATTAGTAACCTTCAATTAGGAACAACTACAAAACTTAATACATGTCAAACTAATATATCAAACATAATTAAATTTTAATTAAACCACATTTGTTTTATTACAAATTGACGCATACAACGTGTGGCAGGATAATCATACACCGTATTCAATCGATTTATTTACAATATAAACCTAATTTTAAACCACCAACGGGTTTTGTTATATTACAAATTGGCATACTACGTGTGGCAGAAACTAAACACACGACACGCGTTTTTTGTTAAATTACAAATTGGCGCACCAACTAGTGTGGCTTAAAAATATTAAATAAAAATATTTTTTATATTAATAAACAGCCCGGTAGACGCGAAAGAATAAACATGCCACACACCCATCAGTATGATACGAGATATAAGGACAGTCGGGTAGGAGAAATACAACGGGATATAGAGACATCTGAAGCACAACCCATACACGAAATGGAAGTCATTACCATCAATAATATCGAAACTCAACTGGAAGAAACATCCCAGGTAGAACCGGAAGTAGAAGTAATGGTCAGCGACCAACCAGACAAAACAACCGAAGGAGCAAGAATAGAGAACATGATGATGATGATGATGGCACAAATGACTAGAAATAATGAGTCGTTAAAAGAAGACGGTCAGAAATCCCGGGAAGAGAATCAGAAGAATATCGAGTTACTAAATAAAAATATAGAGTCAATAAAGGAGAATCATCGTGACTTAAATAAAAATATGGAGTCTATTAGTAAAAATATGGAGTCGCTGAAAGAAGACTTGAATAGAAGGATAGATAATACCCATAAATCCATGGACATACTGAACAGTAAAATAGATGACAACAGTAGAGCCATCAGAGAAGAATTGAACACCGCATTAAATAAGATTAGCCAGAAAGTGGATGAAATGAGTAAGAAATATACGAAAGAGGTGGATCAGACAACAAGAGGAGAATTACCAAACGACAACAACTCAGAGATAGAAGAAGTACCAAATGATGAAACCATGGAAGAATTAAGTCTACAATCCGAAGACACTGGTAAACAAACTGAGGATAAAGAAGACTTGAAAGCATTGGTGCCTGAGAATACACACCACAGGAATGAAGAGAATATTCAGCATAAAGAAGCCATCATTAAAAATGTAAGGAACAAGATAATTAAGAAAACAGGAGAGAAAGAGACAAAGATAAAAGGAATAATACGCTCTAAGAAGACAAGGATTACAAAGGAAATATTAGAGATGACTAGGAGTGGATTAATTAACTTCGTGGACAACCCAATTATTCGTCATAGAGCAAGAATCAACGGTACGAAGTATAAACAGGACTTCATAAAAATATTAAAAGTAAATCACCATAAAACCGTGGGTAAAAAATTAAATAAGAAACCAATTAAATTAAATATACCAACAAATGAAATACACCAAACAAGGTCAATTGATTCCTTAATGAATAACCAACCATTAAACTATTTAATTAATAATCCAGATGACGGAACGATTAAGACAATGTTACATGCCAGTGACTATGTTATGACGGAGAAGGTTATAAACAATGAGGTATTTAAAGTGAATACTCCTAGAAGAAAGATGCTTCACAAGAAGAAGGAAAATTATCAAGAACAACTGGACCAGATCATTGAAGGGTACGCCCAAAGAATAAGGGAAATGCGGAAGAAGAGGGACCAATCAATGGAAGAATCCAACCAGGAAATGAACGGAGGTCAACCCGGATTAGAAGAAGGGCCAGACGTCAATAATAGCCAAGGCCCGGAGTACACTGGACACATGGATACCAAAGATGATGAGAGGAAGAAGGCAAGGAAACGGGGAGCCAATGACTATCTGGTAGCCGCCAAGTGGAAGAACCGCATGATAGTAATAGAGTGGAAAGGCACAAAATAACCCCATGTATATCAGCCATAAAAAAAATGATTACTATTAAGAGCAGATAATATGTAGTAGTAGGCGACATTTATCACCCGAATTGTAATTTCTCACAATTATTATGTCCCAGTGAGGGCGTCATTTGTTATTATTCACTTTTTTATTTTAAATAAATATAAATGTATTTGTCATATGAACTATCTAACAACTTGTATTTGGGTTTGTTTACCTTAATCGAATAAAGCACGTGTGTCGCGTCTACCACAATTATGGTATCATAATTATGGTATCCACCATAATTATAGCATCTGCTTATTTCAATCTCGTTACATGAATTTTTATTACCTAAGGGATCCAGGATTCTGCTCAGCGTGAATGCCGGCAGAGACAGGCATTGAAATGAGAATACGTTCAGTATAAACATTAATCATGAATATTGTTTTATTCCGTAAATGCTATAAGCGTGTACACCGGACAAAATCAACATGGCGGCCATTAAAGTTGGCTCGTCTTCATCATGAACTTCTTTATATCTTGTTAATCATTAATCTAACAAATATCATATTTTAATTTAGCAGCTACTTTGCTATTAACTGGTTTTGATTATCTTGGCTGAACGCAAACGCAAACCAACACCCCGTTTTAATGTCGACATTAAAAAAAACAACACGCCCCGCTTTCTCTCACTCACTCATTCTTATGAATTCAAATTACTATCGTGTACACATATTTAATTATAGGGTTAACGAGCTCTTTAGTAAAATTTGTTTTGCACTTCCCTGTATCTGTAGACTAGAAGTTCTAGAAGAGGTTTCACATGTTGAGGCCTTAAGTTGGTTTGGTTACGTTTTTTGATATTATCACTGACTCTACTGCATAATTTTGAAAACAATTACTGCTCACTGTTTGGCTCACTTCTAATTATCACATAATGATATTTTAACTACATTTTGTACTGTTTTAAAACACTTTGCCGGTATAAATTGCCGGCGGCCTGTAACAAGTTGTTACTGCTGCTGCTGTTGTGTGTCGACTGGGGCGAGAATTATGCAAATTCTACATATGTGTGAGTGAGCACACGTCATCGTTCTTTTGTCTCTGGTTATATAATAGCTTTGTTTGTTACGTATTTTCATAACGTCATAGTGGTTTTAATGACGTTTCGAGCTGTTGGCCAATGAAACATGAATATGAAGCGCCTTTCTTAGTGGCGGTAACCATTATAAGTCTTTTTAGCTGAACGTCCACTGCTGTCCTTGAGATTATTTTGTCGTCTCGGAACTACGTCGTTGCCGGCAAAACAAAGGGAAATTATGTAACCCATAGAAATGATTTTAAAACATCAGAATACAATAGTTTGTTACCTCCCATACCATATTTTTATATCAGGCTTTTTTGTACTGTCACAAAACCCCCTCAATGAAAGGTTTTGTGTCGAGACACAAAAACTTTCATTGACTCATTCACACCTCTCTAAAAGGATCAGCTCAGATATGGAGCCACAACCCCCTGTAGTGTTACAAAAAATATAAATTCAATCACTTACCCTTGGTCCAATGATGAGGTTCGCACCTTCTGACCTTACTGGACTTCTCCAGAGAGATCCCTACACCATAAGGCCATGAGGCACTTTACGCTCCTGTTCTGACGCACCGGCCAGCTCAGGACCGCGATCACCACACCATAAAACTCTGAAACATTCAATACAAAAATTTTTTAAAATAGTGGCTTTCCTTATATCCATATCCATAACTGATATGTTTCCTCTTAGCACGTTGGTTTGCGTTCTGGGGCATTGGTTTGCCTAATTCTACAAACTTCAAACAATGTATATCAAGAATTAAGATAGGAAATTACTTCTCCTTTTAACACTCCGGTATCTGGTACACCCTTCTGACTCCTGTCAATTATATTCACACTCTTTATCACATGAAACAATTGCTCTTAACCTATAGAAACAATTCATTTAACTGCTTTAGCAACAACCATTAACCCTAATAATTTACTTCTTATAATCTTACAATATCTATATCATGGCAGACAACTTAAAAGTTTTATAATTCCTTTATTACTTTTTCTTACATTTAACCTTCTTTATAGCAGAATCATTTCTAGAGAATGGACAAACTTTACCAAATTTCAATCTTATAATCGTTACTATCTTGGTAGTAACCTCCTATCCACACACACTATTGTTGACATAATAAAACACAATAAAACATTGTACATCATAAGCATTAAACACTAACATTGAACAATTCACAAATAAACAATTTACATAACTTGTAGCAAAATTTTATAACATTTTTCCTATCAACTCTCTATTAACTTTTATCATTTAACATTCATTTAGATTCTATACAAAAATTTCAAAATTATCATTTACCTTTCCATTTACCTTACCTTTCAGTTACATCACCTTTCTACTATGAATTTTCTTTTCTAACCCTTTTATCCTTACTAGTTTGGGTGACTCTCTATTATTCATTTTTCTCTATCTTACTTTGGCATTTGTCAACCTAACCTTACTACCTCTTTTTCACTATTAACAACCGCTTCTAACCATTTACATATAATATGACACCAATATCTCAATAACAACCCCCTTCACAAATCCCATTTAAAACCTCTGGCACCGCTCATTTTTGTACTAGTATGTGTGTACTCGAACTCTAACCAACTCATTCCCTTATCGGTTTCTGACCCTTTCAGATAACCCTTTCCGGCGCTAAACGGTCCCTTCCCGTCTCAACATCTCTCGTTGGACTCCCTACACCACTACCCTTATTACAAAATATCACCATCAACAACAAATATAATTACCACTCACATTACTCAACTCTACATATAATCCCTACCTACTGTGTCCCTAAAATATCTAACACCTCTTTATATATTATCAGCATCTCAGCACTTTATTTTTCCTAACTCCCAATAACTTTATTCAACTAACTCCAATACCCTGATTTATCCTTATTCCCAAACTCTTTACAACATTTCAACTTAATACACCATTACAAAATTTATCACTTACCAACTAACAACAATACCTCTCAATATCCAAATATATAATCATTTACTAACCCTTTATAATCTAAATTCCATAATATCTTTTCAAAATCATTATTAAACTTCTTTTACTTATTTAAAATTCTACAATAGTTTACACACAAAAAATACATAGAATACACAATAGCAAAATTACACAAATACATAGACATCAATACACAAAAATATACAATTCACATAATCATTAAATCATTTACCATAATCAGTCCTGATCAGTCCATTTAAAAAAAAAAACACTGGTCACATAATTAAATGTTCATAACACAATAAACAATACACAACTACCCCATATCGTCAAATAATAATCTTATCTTATATCTATATACATTGCTTATTATTGAATCTCTTATATTAACATCATAAATGCATCTACCATTCAAATTTTCATTATTTTCCACAAACTCATTTAATCTGTCATGATTGGTCATTGTCCTGTCACCTCCAGTATAATTCGTCACCACTAGGTATGTTATAAAGTCATTATTTTCATTATCATCTCCTACTACTGCTATATCCGCTTCATTACAAGGTAAGTACTTATTATTTTTATTATATATCATCTCTACTCCTAACCTTCCCTTAAACTCTTCATAATCTCTGCTTATCTTAAAAATTTCTACCTCCCTCTTTCTCTCACAATATCTCTCACTATCATACCATCTCTCTCTCTTAAAACATCTCTCATAATAACTCTCCCAACAACATTTCTCTCTCTCAATATATTTCTCTTTATCATACCATCTCTCTCTCTTTAACCCTTCAACACACACTATCATTCCATTATCATTATATTCAATTCCCCATAAAATTTCATTTATACTACCAACCTCCACACTATTATCACCTATTACTATATCTTTATTTATTTTATCGTAATTTTCTACCCCACTTACCTTGTCTTTATTTTCATTCAATTTATCTGATTCTCTACTATTCTCTACCCCCATTTTACTCTCGTAATTTTCATCTACTTTATTCTTTTGTCTATCCAACTTCTCATTAACTAATGCAACTATTTTCTCTTCCGTTTTATCGAAACGTGCGTGCATTTCATCAACTCGTTTATCAAAATTAAAATTTTGTTTTTCGATTTCGTTTTTTAATTCTTCACATTTTATATTAAAATTATTGTTCTGTATATTGAAAAGCATTTGCATCATTTTCATAATTTCGTTATTCTCAGCCCTGTTATTTGGGATTGGTGTTGAGTGCACTATTTCTTCACTCATAACTACTGATTCCGTCATGCTTATTTGACTATTATTTATACTATCAATTGTGTTCAATAAAGAATTATTTTCTTTACTCTCTGCCATTATGAAATTTGTTAATGGTTTGTCGCTTTATCTTATCGTTATCGTCTACTTTACAAGCGTATTCTCACTTTCTATGTCCACTCTGCCGCAATTCAGGCTTATTATATAAAATCTATTAATGTATTTTATATAGTCACCAGTTCGGGCCCATTTGTAATTAATCAATATTATTATGTCCCAGTGAGGGCGTCATTTGTTATTATTCACTTTTTTATTTTAAATAAATATAAATGTATTTGTCATATGAACTATCTAACAACTTGTATTTGGGTTTGTTTACCTTAATCGAATAAAGCACGTGTGTCGCGTCTACCACAATTATGGTATCCACCATAATTATAGCATCTGCTTATTTCAATCTCGTTACATGAATTTTTATTACCTAAGGGATCCAGGATTCTGCTCAGCGTGAATGCCGGCAGAGACAGGCATTGAAATGAGAATACGTTCAGTATAAACATTAATCATGAATATTGTTTTATTCCGTAAATGCTATAAGCGTGTACACCGGACAAAATCAACATGGCGGCCATTAAAGTTGGCTCATCTTCATCATGAACTTCTTTATATCTTGTTAATCATTAATCTAACAAATATCATATTTTAATTTAGCAGCTACTTTGCTATTAACTGGTTTTGATTATCTTGGCTGAACGCAAACGCAAACCAACACCCCGTTTTAATGTCGACATTAAAAAAAACAACACGCCCCGCTTTCTCTCACTCACTCATTCTTATGAATTCAAATTACTATCGTGTACACATATTTAATTATAGGGTTAACGAGCTCTTTAGTAAAATTTGTTTTGCACTTCCCTGTATCTGTAGACTAGAAGTTCTAGAAGAGGTTTCACATGTTGAGGCCTTAAGTTGGTTTGGTTACGTTTTTTGATATTATCACTGACTCTACTGCATAATTTTGAAAACAATTACTGCTCACTGTTTGGCTCACTTCTAATTATCACATAATGATATTTTAACTACATTTTGTACTGTTTTAAAACACTTTGCCGGTATAAATTGCCGGCGGCCTGTAACAAGTTGTTACTGCTGCTGCTGTTGTGTGTCGACTGGGGCGAGAATTATGCAAATTCTACATATGTGTGAGTGAGCACACGTCATCGTTCTTTTGTCTCTGGTTATATAATAGCTTTGTTTGTTACGTATTTTCATAACGTCATAGTGGTTTTAATGACGTTTCGAGCTGTTGGCCAATGAAACATGAATATGAAGCGCCTTTCTTAGTGGCGGTAACCATTATAAGTCTTTTTAGCTGAACGTCCACTGCTGTCCTTGAGATTATTTTGTCGTCTCGGAACTACGTCGTTGCCGGCAAAACAAAGGGACATTATGTAACCCATAGAAATGATTTTAAAACATCGGAATACAATAGTTTGTTACCTCGCATACCATATTTTTATATCAGGCTTTTTTGTACTGTCACAGAATGTTTAGGGTATAAAGAAAAAAAAAATGTTTAAAAACGATCACTATAAACGGACTCATTTAGTGTTTAACAGAATCACATATTAGGCTCCAAATTAATGAAGGTAACTAATTGTCTATAACAAATCAATTTGCCCTATTGAGTTACAAAAGTGTGTAGGATTAAGATATAGGCCAAACTATTTGTTACTTGTGAAAAAAGAACCAGATCTATCACACCAAAGGATAGAAAATTCTGTAATGCCAACTAAATGATTTAATAAGAAAAAAAGACATCTATTATGTCATAAAGAGCCAGTAGTGGCATGCAACTAACATTACTATGCTATACTTAGAGAAAAAAAAAATGTTTATCCAAATGAATATTATATGTAACTAGATTTTATCAAATGATTATTGTGTACCTCTCATAAAACTAAAATATTATATAAAATCATCCAGAATAAAGGTTCACCCAACTAACCTTTGAAGGAGTAGAGAGGCAGAAGATCAAAGAGAGTATAAAGAAAGAAGGATATTATTATGGAAAGTAAAGAGAGAAAAAATGTTTATTCAATGAACCATGTAACCCCAAGAATGTCTATAAAATTAGATATTAGTATGTTATTATATTGTCACATTAAATTGTAATTATCGAATATTGTATATTAGGTAAAATCATCCAGAATAAGTGAGAACCACCATCACTTGAAGGAGTAGAGAAGAAGAATAACAAAGTGAGTTAATTGTAAAGATAGCTATTGTTATAATGGAATGAAAAGAGAAAAATGTTTATTAATTATCAAATATTGTACATCACCAGATATGTCAGAGAACATCTAACAAAAAACCAGTCAGTATATGAATAGTGTAGATCCTGATAATTCAGGATAAGTATAAATGATTAAGAAAAAAAAAACTTGTAAACTAATGTGAGAATAAAATATTGTAGACTCTATATGTGAAAACCAACTGCATAAGTATATCAGCAGCAAAATAAGTGTGTAATCTTAAGAATACTCAAGTGAACCAAAACAAATTGTCAACTAGTATAAACAGTAACAATACAGCTGAGAAAAAGCATAGCTGAGAATGTCAAGTCTGAAAAGAAATAATTACCTGTAAAAAAGAAAGCATGTTAACAAGTATAAAGATGGAAATGTGATATAAATGAAAACCTCTGATACCTTGAATATTATATTGAAGATATTATATTATTGAAAATGAATGATATGTGTTATATTTTATGAGTTGTGATAGTGCAACTATTGCCTGGTGCAATGTTTATTTTTTTCTCAGACAGAGAAGAGTAATGCCTCTGAATCTGAGTATGTGTATTGAGGAACGGCAGAGAATGTAAGCCACAGTGAGCCACTCTGATTCCGAACCCACTACAAAAGTTAGGGAGTTATATTGTATTAATGTATCAAGGACTATTATGAAAGAATCTGTGAGGTATAAATTATAATAACCATTAAGTTAATCACGAAAGTAAAGATATGTAATAAGAAAGAAGAATGTGTATAGAACAGGAAATTGTTAATTTAAGAAATAATATCTATTGTAGTTAAATGACTTAAGAAGTAAGCGACTTGAAAATACTAGTAAGTTAAGAGTTATATCACTGGACAAAAGATCAAGTGTAACACACTAATAGTATGTTAAAAAATCAAAGAGTACAAGAAAAAAAACCCATAGAAATATACTAAGAAACTGACATGAAATGATAATTTTATAAAAAATAAAAATTTTTTCTCAAATGATCAATTTTGAGGAGGGAGTATATGTAACATAACAAAATGTTACCTAACCTAAACGTATACTGTCAGATTTTATAAGGACAGAACAATAATGTAAATAGGGAATATAGTAATAAGAATAAACAAGAAGAGAGGAATCAAGAAAGAAGAAAGAAGCAGAAGTGCCACATGAAACAGTAAACACAAATACTGTTTGACACTACAACCAGACACTGACTAACACAAACTGATGGACAGAGTAAATTTACAGTAAGCTGTCAATCAAGTCAGTAGATAATATAAACAGAATATGATATGTAAATAAAAAGTGAATCAATAAGAATCTGAATACTGTGAAATCAGAATTAGCATTTTGCTGATAATAAATTTAACCATGACTAGTAAATTATGAATGCCAAAAACTAAAATTAGCAATGGCTACAAAGTGAGAACAAAGATATATTTCAATATCAAATATACTTATGAGAAAGAAAAACCATTGGTAAGAGGGAATCTTATACGAATAAGGTACCTCAACAAATTACCGAATTGTGAACCAATAAATTTTGTTAAGGCAAAATTTCAGTCTAGACGGTATGTCTTAACAAGGCCTAGACCAAGCAATTATCAGTGAGTTGATTATTGGGAGGTAACGTAAGTGTAAATTAAATACACAGAACAATTGTTATGCTCCAACATAGCAAAAAACATTATTAAAATGATATATTTAATCATAATTCAATTGTTAAGTGGTAGAATAGAACGAGTTAGCGTAAAACGAAATGTCATAGTAATAAGGATCGTTCATGACAATGTATAAAGTTAAGGTGTATTCATAATGTTCAGTAATTGAAGGTCAGTACAGAGTTAATAGTGTTCCCACATAAACGTTTGAGTAATAAAATGCTATGTGTACACAAAACAATATTAATCAAAGTGTAAAATCGTCGATTCAGGTAAACAGACGACAGTGCAAAATAGTGTACCTGAACATTGTTTATGTAGCAATGTCAGTAAACGTGAAGTGAACCCGGTATCAAACTACATCAAATTAAAGAGGACAAAATAATCTTTAATTTGATGACGATATCGACCCAATCGCAACTGTATTAAGTGCGGGAAAGGTGTTAGCATCATTTACAAAATATGCATCAGAAATTTGTTTACTAATACCAACAACATTGAAAGCTATCTGTCACCTCAGAGTTTGACAGTTAAAAAACCGTTATTAACGGCTATACAGACATTATGCCATACTCATCACACCTGCAAGAACCAATCACAAAATTAGTTAGTAATTAACATTTTTGCCTAACGCCGATCGACGGGCGGGGTATATAAGAGAATGCAACCGATTCTCGACAGACACTTATCAACTTCATACAGCACGGAACGTGTGCTCGCCATCTCAACATTTTTAGTAACGGTTAGCGTCATCAACATAATACGTCGAAGGAAATAGCTCAACACCAAGAAACAACTACTTCAAATTATTCTACAGAAAACAATAGTGATTATGTGCAGTATTATTTCATTTTTGTGCGGGAAAATAATGAACAGAAGTAATTAAATAATGTTATTTATGATCCATTAAGTTAGAAGCGGATCGAAATACTCTGTTCTTGTGCGTGTGCAATGAAAAATGATAATCATTATAATCCGATTATCAAGGTGCTAAAATGAGTTTTAATTAAATAATTAAAACCAAAAGGTAACAGTGCAACCATTATTCATTTTTTCTCCGAGCGCCATAACCTGTACGTTTTTATACACTGATCTGTACTGACGCAAAACACAGAAACATTTCAATGTTACACCATGTCTCAATTTATTTTATGAATTTGTCATTATTAATTAAGCTGAATGTTAGTTATAAGTGTTCTCAATTTATAAACTTTGTAATTCATAAATCAAGCGTGACGAACGCACGACCTATCAAATAGGTTATTTTTATTTGTTTACTTTCTAAAAGTAACGTCAAAAAACATTATTGATCAATCTTATATCAGAAAATTATTAGATATTGTGTAGGCATAACTTTCTTTTTCGTGTCTCAAAGAATTCACTTCTGAGATTTTAATAATATTAATGTTGAAAATAACAAATATCTGGACTTAGCTAGATTTACTACTTGTGCTCTGAGCCAGCCTGATAGGGTATATAATAACTTATTTACAATTGTACATCATTATATGTTTTTAATTGTATTTGTTTTGAATTCTCTACCAAGGGTATGAATAAAACCCATAATTAACAGCATAACTCGACTTAATTTATTTCTAACACATAGTTAAATATTTTATTCAGGAAAGCTTAAACAACCTTCAGTTGTGATTGAATATATGGAATAGCATTGCCATAAAGGTAACAAACAATTATTTGAAACTTTTTTAAATCATTAATTGGTTCAGTACATGGGTTTTACACGGGATTTTCCCAAAATAAATCCGTGTGGCGCCCACTAACAAACAAGGCAATCTAACCTTGCAACTAAAGTGAGTTGGTTTTTGTAAACTGAGTTGACAGCTTATTGAACTTCTAGAAAACACGACCAGGTACGTGAAAGTATATTATGTTTATTATATTGTCCAGACATTACTAGACATAACGTACTTAGACTATTATCGACCTGGAGGAGAAGTTTCACAGCCAGTATCAACAAAACGATCATCATCATCAAGCGACCAACTATTATACTTTACTGTTAAGCTTAAGCAAACCGAGTATTTAAATATTACCAACACAACTATTTTATTTGTTTGAATTAAGGGAATTCTTTTCAGACAATTATAATCACACAATTGTAAACACACTTTGAGTAACCTCGAATGTTACATTTTAAATCGCTTTACAAAATTAGTAACCTTCAATTAGGAACAACTACAAAACTTAATACATGTCAAACTAATATATCAAACATAATTAAATTTTAATTAAACCACATTTGTTTTATTACAAATTGACGCATACAACGTGTGGCAGGATAATCATACACCGTATTCAATCGATTTATTTACAATATAAACCTAATTTTAAACCACCAACGGGTTTTGTTATATTACAAATTGGCATACAACGTGTGGCAGAAACTAAACACACGACACGCGTTTTTTGTTAAATTACAATATGTATAAAGTACAGTATAATCAATATATATGTATGTTAATATTACTGCTTAATAAACATAGTACGTACATATTTTTTTCGTTTCAATTAAAATTTTACAGAACCTAACCCCCTTTTATACACGGGAAGATAGTCTCAACATTTGCGATTTTGACATTCGGGGAGGTTTCCGCGAACGTAACCCTCGCGAATGTTAAGGGATTACTGTATCGCAAAAGCAAGGAAATTTCATATTCTGTCACACCTAAATAGTATTACTTTAGTACTGACATTACATACAGCACAGGGTTGTTAGCAACATTTTATTTGAAAATTCCATGATTTTCCAGACTTTTTTGTGAGTAAAGCCAGCTTAATTTAATGAAAATTATAGATTTATTAAGATTATAAATTAACAAACTGGATGTATTTTATATATATATATATATATATATATATATTGTAACAAGACCTGTAAACTATAGTTACAAAATAAAAGAAAGAAAAAATTTTATTTAAAAAAAAAATTTCTGAAAAAAAAATTATGTTTGTTGTATGTAATTTAGAAATAATTCTGGTTTATTGTTTTAATCAAATTTCTAAAATTCTGAAAGGTATTTTTTGTTTAATTCGCACTTCTGGAAGATATTAACAAAATCCGGAGTTAATCAGATTAACTCCTGTCAGCAATCGATTAACGACTTTCCGTGCTGCTCCAGTATCTCACCTTTCGTTAATATTTTCTTCTTTCAGGAAGTCTCGTGCTTAATTAAAACCTTAAAGTACAATGTGAAATAATTTACTAATCCACACAATTGAAATGAATTGATTTATTAACATTTATAAATAATAATCGATATTAAATCGATTTCGAGCAATTGTCGACTCCGTCTCAGGGATAAATCGATATGTTAATACAGGTTAAAAATTCATATAATTATTATAAAAGGTTCATGAAGCGATTATTTTATAATAGTCAGAGAAGGGCAGGACGAGAAAGTATAACATTTACAATAAATAATTTTAAATAATTAGTATCTAACAATTGTGAATAATATATAGAAAATGTTTAATATAGTTGAGTTGCAAACCAATTGTAGGCTATGAAGTCAGTCGAAGGTGGTGGCAGTGCATCGTTTTTCCATCATGGCCGCTAGTGGAATCAAAGAGGTTATTCACAATATTTGTCGCGAGAAAATCTCACAATAAAATCACTTTTATAATTGTTTTACAGATCCCCGAAATTGTGTAAACTGTCTAGTATGTTGTCTGGGGTAGTCTGGATGAGTGTTCAGTGTCCACTGGTGTTAATTATTTTATATTAGAGGTGTTCATTTATGTCTGTTCGTTACGAAGAAATGGTTATTCTGTGGTAGATTGAATTATTACTAATATGTAGTTTTAATGTTTTAATTCACTGGTATTATGTAGTGTGGTGTTCGTTTTCACTGTTGTCGTGGAGTTTTTTATATGTTTTGACTTGAGAAGTGTTTATTTATGTAACTCTCGTTTCTCACGGATTGTAGGCCTTAAACTTAGCACTTCATTATACCGTTTTAAAGAACGCAATTCCGCATAGACTGTTCAGTTTGAACGTTAACAAAGAACTAACTAACTTCCTCCACTTTAGTAAAAATCTTGCCAAGTTAATATTGGAAAAGTATTGTTAAAATAATTGTCACTTCCCATGTACATAATTCCAAAATACATTATATATGGAATAATTTTAGTTTATTATTCGCTTTCATGAATTATTAACAATATAATTGGTTTATTTATCTCATTCTGTTTAATTTGATATGTCATAGTCCATATTTGTTGAGATTTTTGTTAAAATTACTAAATTTCTGTCTTTTTGGAAATCTAGGCCCAAAACTCTGTTTCCGCCCTTCCACACTTTTACTGCCATTTTAAGTGTTATTAATATAATTATAATAAATTTCAAATGGTCACAAATTCTTTCCTTTCATTAATTACTTATACATTTAACATTTGAACTGTTTTTTAGTGATAATTTCTGAATTTAACATTCCTCTTTAAAAATAGTTAATTTATACATTTCAAAAATTTTCAATAATTTAAGGTATTTTTCTATATTACTCTTTTAAATCATAGGTTCATTTACAGTAGTTGTTAATTGACCTACCTTACCTAAATCTTGTCAGTTTACATGATTCATTGGTGAATTAACTGGTTTATATAGATTTTTATGAATTCATTGTTTGGCCTAGAGTTTAGTATTTTACATGTATGGTTTTTTCAAATAAATTTACTTCTACTCCTCCTCTGACTCTTAATAGTTAACATGACATAAAATAAAATTGTTTACAAACTTATTGAGATGTGTAGCATCTAATTCATGCTACTGTTATAAAAATAATAATTAACATCAATCAGCATTCTATAAAGTTGGACATGTTTGCTGAAACTGTTTTTAACATACATTTAACTCATTTGTAAATTAATACAGCATCCATAATGAAAGATTTTAATTTGGATGTATGCTGTGATTTAACTAATATAACTTACTCTAAATATATAAACCTTATTGTATAAGAACTCTTTTAAAATATGGAGTTCATGGCTTTGAACAATATTAGCCATTTAAATTTCTTAATTCTATTAACACTTAAACTAATTCCAGTCCTTTCTGTTTTTACGATTATTATTTATCATCCCCTTATATAGTAAACATTTCCACCCACACTTTCTTTTTATTGTCATTCCTACAAATGTCTTGAGATAACAAAGTGACCTAAAATAATGAAATATTGGAAATACCTTCCATTTTAATATTTCATTATTTGTTAACTATTAAATATAAAAGTTGTTTTATAGCATATAGTTTAAGTTATAGTAACACTACAACTTTAAGTTTATTATATTTCAAAACACTCACACTAGTACACTTTCACTGGTGGTTCTGATTTATATGTGAGTCTTATTATCTCAGACCAGACCTTTAGTCATCATGGACTGTGAAGATTTGTTTATTTTTCATCACATAATAACTTTAGTTGGTGCCCTTCTTATCATACTACACAACACTTTTGTTTATGAATAATTACAATTTTATAGGGTTTCGGGATGTTATACTTTCTTTAATTGTATCTATTAGTTTGGGGTCAATGGTAGTTAATAATAGGTTTTTTTATGGTGTTTCTTCCATCCTATTTCTTCCTTTCTTCTCGTCTTCCTTCTTGTTTTCACTCTTGGGTAAACCAAGGTACTCAGTGTTATCTTGACTCATGGTTGGTTCGGAGTATCTATTTTATTTTTTGATACTGACTTTACTCTTCTTTCTTGGTTTCAGGGTATCTTGTTTATTACCGGATATTAACCTTACTCTTCTTTCTTCTTGTGTTTGGGGTATTTTGTTTTTTCACCACTCCTAATCTGATTCTTTTTTCTTGATTTTGGGGTATCTTGTTTATTTACTGCTCCTAATCTCCTGGGTAATCTCCTGATTGTTTAATATGAGTTTTCTTTAATTCTTTCTTTGACTTTTATGGTTGTATTTTTTATTATTTAATTAGGGTTTTTCGTTTATTGTGGTGATTTCCTTTGAAGTTTAATTGAATTTCATTTGACATTCTTCGAGTATATGTAATTTAATTATTTTTTATGATCTTAAATGAATTAAATTTTGGTGGAATATCTGTCATGCTACAATACATATATATATTTTTTTATTCTGATTATGACAAAGTGTATTCTTAGTAATTAATAAAAAACATATAAAAGAGTAATTTAATATACTCTTGATTTTTATAAAGCAAAATTATTTTGAAAGTAAAGATATTTCTTGATCAATTAAATCTATACTTTTATTATAATCTTCCATCATCTTTCTTTTTTTTGCTTCCAATTCTCGGGCTATAGTTTTTCTTTTTTTTGTTTTCTTCTTCTTTTTCTCTTTCTAATGAATATTTTTGGGTTTTTAATGACTCTTTATATCGCGCGTAAGCGTTTCTTGCACTTGTACCATCCTTATGTTGATATCAATTTTTTCAATTCCATCTGCAGCCTTTATTGCATCGTAGACACGTCTCATGTTGACTAGCGAAATTTCGTTTTGATTTTCCACGACACACTGTTTATTTATGGAGAAACCTCTCTCAACTTGAGCGTTTCCGTGAAAAATCAAGAGTATCATTTGAATAAGTAATCTTAATGCTTTATATTCGTTTACATTATTCCCGAGTACATCAGACCAAAAATCATCCAGTCTCGATTGTTTGTCCTTTAAGAATTTTTGTGTCTTTTCTTTAAAACTAACATCACCTATGACTTTTTTAAAATCTCTGTCAACGATTTCACTTTCAAGACTAGTTATGTGGTTTTTTCCATAAAAATTTCAATAGCACTTTTCAAGCGAGACAAACAAACTGTCTCATTATTTATTATAATTTTTGGATCACAGAAACTTGATGCTTTTACAATCTTATATTTAATAGGAGATTTCTCTATAATCTTCTCAACAAAACTCTTAAAAATATTCAAACAGTCTCTCTTGAAAAATAAAATATCTTTATCATTAATACCTTTATTTTTTTTCAATTCCAATTGAGTACTATACCCTATATTTATCTTAGTAGTGTGCATAAAATTTTCGTTTACTTTGAGGTCAATTTTTGAGATCACAGAACTTTCAATCACTTCTTTCTTTATAAATCTACTCATTACATTTGTAAGAATATTGTTTAATTCGGTATACAAATAAGGAAACATAGGCTTATCGGTTTGGAGTTTTCATAAAAATGGCTCTACCTCGTTAGCTAAAACAATAAAAAAGCACAATTTTGCTTCAAGTAATTTATCTTCTAGGTGATTCTCCATAATTTTAAAACTATTTGATGTAATTTTTATTTTTGATTTTTTTACACCTTCTAAATATTGCTTCAGGTTAGGTACGATACATTTTGCGCGTTCTGCTACTTGTATATTCTCCACCCATCTTGTCGAACAAAACTCTAATGGAAATACTGTAGAACTAGTAAACTCGATATAATCAGATTTTCGTGCAGGTGAATTATTAAAAACATTATAGATTGCTCTCAGAAAAGATGACACTGCCCATGTACCATATTGGAAAGCTGTTTTGAAAGCATTATGAACAGTATGAATACCACAGCTTCCAGTATCAAACAAATTAAAATGTTCACCATGTTCATCTTTCAAATCTTTTTGTAAATCATTTAGAAACTTAAAATTAACGTTTGGTCCATCCATAGATATGTTAATCATTTTAGTTAAATCAATACTTTTCAATTGGCATTTATATCCATTAATAAGATCAGAAGCTTTGGTATGACCAAGAAATGCTGATCCAATATAGCGCATTTCTGGTCTATGCGATACTTTAGACCAAAACCTTACCCATATATCTTGTTGCTCTTTTGAGATATTGTGTTTAAAGACTCGTCGAAACTTACACAAAAATGATGGCTGTCTTTGATTTCATCAAGCAATTGGCTTTGAAAATATGGACCTAGACCGTATGCTATGGTATAACCTATTTTAGTACGTGATAATTTCATCGCTGCAGCAATCTCAGAATCAGTAAACATCAATTTCATAACGTCTACTGATTTTCCAGCAGCAGATTGAGATAAATGGTTATAAACAGAGTTAAAGCACCAAATAATTTCAGCTTTCGTAGTTTCATTCTTGGATGTATAAAATGACATAGTCAATTGTGATCCGGTTTTATTATTATTTTGCGTTAATTCTGCCTTATCAGTAACTTTTTCAGTTAAATTTAATACTGCATTTTCTGCTGGTTTCTCTTCTGGTTGAGCAGTAGACGTTGCGTTTGAGAAAAAATTCTTTATCGAAATTCTTTGATTTACTGTATCTACTGTAGCTTTGTGTTTTAAACTCGCTTTATGACTAATTATGGCATGTTCTGCCATATTACTTAATGAAAATGATTTTTGGCAAAATTTGCAATAAGCGTCATAAATACTTTTGTCACACTTATCAAGCCAAGGTTTGTATTCTTTTTTTCAAGCCATAGTGGATTAAACTTAGTTTTAGCCATGGTTTCTGCAATGCATTAAAGTAATTTAGAGTTTATACAATATATGTATATATTGTGCGATATGCTGAAGCACACTAAATGCATATACATAGATATATTCACCATGTTAAATCGTATGTAGCATCGCATCTAGCGTTCACTCTCAGCTCACTACCATACGTACTTGCATTTTCGCAATGGGGATGTTTATAGCAGCAACAGCGCTTTACCCAAACATGGGTACAAGCTATATTTATACACTAGCACTACCCGTCGCGGCTTCGCCCGCCAAATTATGAATAGCTAAATATTAGAAATGTATAAATCTAATATAGCTACAGTAAACTCACTGGATAGCTTCCATAAAAAACTTATATACAGGAGCATAGGGAATAATAGATTTTCCGACGAAAAATTCTATGAAAATAGAATACACCTACCCGTAGAATACCCGGGTACCCGTAGTTTCCTGTGTAGAATAGAGTAATGGAGTATTCTCTACTGTAAATACTGCGTACTTTTTGCGCATGAGTATTGTGGCCATAATAAAGGAGTGCACTTGCAATCTCTTGTGACTAAGTCTGTGACCTCATTTGCGAAATTACTTGGTAAAGATGGCTGCCTGGAGACACACGAGAAAAATGCATACCACAGAGAGAGTGTGGAAGCTGGGAAAAACTTCATTAAAACTTATACATCTCCAGAAGAAGCTGTTGTTAATAAAGTGATTACTCAGCGCTTACAGCAAGTTCAAGAAAACCGTGAGCGGTTGCGTCCCATAATTGAAAGTATTATCTTTTTGGGACGACAAAATATCCCCCTTCGTGGACATCGAGACGATGGTAACCTCCACCTCCAAGAAGATCCAAGTCCCGTAAATGAGGGAAACTTCAGAGAGCTCTTAAGGTTTCGTATTTCATCAGGTGACCACATACTGAAAAAACACCTTGATAACTCATCTGCACGGGCAACATACATTGGGAAAAACACCCAAAATAGCCTGATTGAATGTTGTGGAAAGGAAATCACACGTGTCACATTAAATAGAGTGCGACAGCCTGGCTGTTTTAGCATACTATTTGATGAAACCACAGACATATCCCACACTGAACAACTGTCTCTTACTTTGAGGTATGTTTATAATGGTTTTATTCGTGAAGACTTCATCGCATTTATTGATGCATATGATGCCATCCAAGATAAGGAGGGAAATGAAAATGGCGTACAACTTGAACGCAAACTAACAGGAGAGGTACTTGGAAAAATTGTTGTAAATATCGTCAAAGAGTTGCTCCTTGACGTCAACAACTGTGTAGGCATTGGGACAGATAGTTGCAGTGTAATGTCATCTGAGCTTGTTGGCGCTGTCTGTGAAATACGTCGTGAAGCAACGCATGCATGCTGGTGTCCTTGCTTAAATCACGCATTGAATAACTCGCTGTCTAAATCAAACAACGTAGCAAGTGTCCGAAACTCGATCGGCATAATGAAATCAGTAACATCATTTTTCAATATGTCTGCAAAGAGAAATGGCGTTTTACGTAAGTTTTTGGAAAAGAGAAACGATGATTTAGGTATGTTTTTGGGGAAACAGCTACCGGGGCTTTGTGAAACACGTTGGGTGGAGAGGCATGATACTGTGCTCAAGTTTCGTGAAGCTCTTCCTTATCTGATTGAAGCTCTGGAATCGATTTCTGGCTGGACGGATTTGACTACTTCCTCCAACGCAACTGCACTGATCACCTCCCTGTGTGATGTACAGTTCATTTCGGCAATGATTTCTTTGATCGATGTATTGAAACATACACTTCCACTGAGCAGAAGGCTCCAGACTCCGTCCCTTGATTTAAGAAAAGCGTCTGACGCTATTCAGGATACACTTTCTGTACTGAAAAAGAAAAGGCAAAAGTGTGACGAGACATTTTCTGAGGTGTTTTGTGAAGTCAAGGAATTGTGCTCTCAACTCGGAGTTGAAATAAAACTTCCTCGCGTAACAGCACGGCAACAACATAGACCAAATTACACATCAAACACGCCAGAAGAATATTACAAGAAATCTACATACATTCCCCTACTTGACAATGTGATTGCAGATCTCATTTCAAGATTTCCCAAAGACTCATTGGATTGTTTTGGACTTCGTGTATTGATTCCAACTGTTGTTGTTAAGGACAATCCCAGGGACGGTGCCAGTGATGTACACAAAGACCTGGACGAAGAAAATATGCAGCTCCAAAACTTGATCGACAAATTCGCACCCATACTTGGGCTAAGGGAAAGCGATGGGTATCTGGTAAATAGTGAATTCGAACTTTGGCGGGAAAAATGGGAAAGGGAAAACAGATATAAGGGTAAACTTCCAGCAACCGCTATTGAAGCGATGGATGCTTGTGATAAGGACATGTTTCCATCGATTTACTCCTTGTTAAAAATCCTGGCAACTCTTCCCGTTAGCGTGGCGTCTGCTGAGAGAACTTTCTCCACCTTGCGTCGTTTGAAGACGTGGCAGAGAGCAAGGATGGGTGAAGAAAGATTGTCCGGACTATGCTTGTTACACACTCACAGAGACATTGAAATTGACGTAGACTCAGTGATTGAACGATTTGCAAACAGTGGAAATAGGAGAATAGATTTTGTTGTTTAGGTTTAAGCTTTTAACAAACTTTTATTAATGTGTTACTATGTATTGTTATTCTCGTGTTTGAAATAAATAAATAGTATTATAAACATGTATTTCAAGTTTAATTCCTATATCCAAGCTTTGGGTTTGACCGTTTATTAGCTTATTTAATTTTGAGGGTTTTAAGGGTAAACTGCCCTTAAAATTAAAATATGTTTTAAATGAAAAAAACGCCTGGACGAATTACAAAACTTATCCAGACTTTTTTACTGATTATGGCACATCCTATGTATTTATAGGAGAAAGAATTAGGCGAAGTTGTATATAAAAAGTACCAAATTTGCTTATACATATGTTTCATTACATAACAAAATGATATATTTCACTGAATTAATAATTTAAAAACACCATCGAATCAGGAAATATTTTCAAAAAGTAACTCATTTAAATCATATTTGCAGGAGTTAAATGACCTTAAAATGCCACTTCTAAAGTCTAAGTTTGCAAAAATTTTGAGGGAGCGCCCCCGCCCCTCCTCTGCTGGGGGTATTCCATACCCCCAGGCTTCCGCGTATGGCCCCCCCCCCGAAAAGATGGTCTGAAGCCGCCACTGTCAACTATGAAGAAACAGTGTTTAACATTTAAGAAATGATAAACAGTTATAGTGAATACTTAATGTAAGTGTGAGAACCTGTGACCAATTAACTAATTTTAATCTAATAAACCCCACAAACAATTCCAGTGATATGGTTTATAGCGGAAGAAAATGTGTTACTTTCATAGTGGAAACATCAAGGATTAAATAGTCAAAAAATACACAGACAGTTAGTGTGACTAGTTTAATGAAGATTGTGATCCAAATAGATAATCATAAGACCACCAAACAATGTAAGATAGAACAGTTATATTATTGTTCTATATTACCTTGATAATAAAAAACCTTTGTAAATTTCAAAAGAAATGTAACTGAATGCCACGGCAAAACAGAATACAATACAAAGAAAGGCCAGAGAAAATAATAACAAACAAAGTAGTTTGTTAAATATCAAACAAATGTGACAGAAATTAGTTACAAACCATGACAAGAAAGGTATTATCATTAGTTCAAGAATATATGTATTATTGTTTAAGAAGAAGTAGTGTAAACATGTGTATTAATCAACAATTAAACTATTGTATTAGAATACCATACTGAAGTCATGTTAGTAGTAGCAAAATGCTGCATTAGAATATGTTGTACATTGTTACATAACCCCATAGGAAAGGCACCTATGAAACAAAAAATCATACATGTTAGTTTAACCAAACAACCATCAACAATTGTGTCAATCAAAGATTCATTATAAGTAATGATACACCCTAGTAAACAGTGTATTATATTGAAATACACTACAAATAAAGTAGACCAAATATGATAGCACAAAGCTAAATGAAAGGGAACCTAATATGCCAAATTAGTTAAACAAAATACATTGTTAAAACATGTACAAAGATTGATGAAAGTATTACCAGTAGTTAGATGAACATCTGGTACTACTATGAGAACAGATTATAAGTATAATGATAATAGTTTTATGATCAAAATATTGTAAACTAGCTGACTATGAATGCATAGCCAGAAGTGAGTAGAGGCAATGTGGCCAACTAGTTAAGCAAAATACCTTATTAAAACTTAAATAGAGATTAATGAAAGTATTACCAGTAGTAAGAAGGACACCTAATACTACTATGAGAACAGACCATAACCATAAGAATAGTAATTTTATAGATAAATTATTAAAAACTAAATGACCATGATGGTGGAATCAGAATGTAAACAAACAATATGTAGCAAGTTATTTATGCAAAATGCAACATACAAACTTGTTCAAAAGTAGATAAAAATGTTATCAATGATCAGAAGGATGTCTGATACTACTTTAAGAATCTATATCAACTATAATAATAACAATTTTGTTATTGATTTCTCAAACAATAACTGACTACCATGTCATGACCTAATGTAAACAAACCCATTACTAGAAATTGAAGGGTCCTCAGATAGCTAAAAGCTAACAAATATATTAAATGAATTAGGTACTATAGTTGTACACTAGTTGCATTTACAACATAATATACCTTGTATAGAAAAAACCATAAACAAAGTGACAATTTGAAGAAAAGAGATAGGAAGGTAGTCAAACGTGCTATTAGTATATGAAATACAACCTTGTGCATATACTAAAGTACAAATCCATGTAAATAAACATTTATATTATTGTTAGATTACAATACCAATGTTATTAGATAAGGAAAAATAGTATTAAGGACAATTGTGAATAATCGAATATGGACGCTAAAGACGCATGATCAAACATTGTTTGGGTAACAATTATTCCCAAATTTTGTATTAAACAGTTGAGAAGTAGACTCAGATCGTTTAATCAAAAGTGTTTTAGTGTAATTAGTTAAGTTTTGGTGTAATAAACTTATTAACTATAAGATTCACCATAAAACTTTGTGAATCGATATAGTGATTTAAATAATGGACGGATTATAATCTTGTTTGGACTTTATTTAAAGCTCAGGATGTCCGCGATTTATTGGCACCAACCATTCAATGATTAGACAAATAATAAGAAAGTTATAACGTTTATAAACTTTTTAATTATTCTGTGCACCAGTGCTTACGTCATTCTAATCTCAAACCCAAACGCAAAATTGGTAATAAATTAAAAATTTTACTAAGTCAAGGGTACTTTGGGGGTCGGAGAGTTCAAAGAATTCAACCAATCAAATGAATGAAAACCGGCAGACAAGCCGCAGACGTTCCGACGGAGCGTGACAGTCATCTATCAATCATCAACTAGACAAGACGTATCACTCTACGGACCAAATTAATGAAGAAGTTTATTTTTGAATTGTGCGCGACCCGCAAACATCAGTAAAACTACATACACCTAACCTATATACCACAAAGCATTAACGTGTGTACAGTGCGGAGTGAATAAGAATTAAATACGACCAGTGTATAATATCGGTCGTATTTTCGAGTGTTGTGTTGAAAATAAACCAGGGAGTACAATATTTTTCATTAATTAACAATAAAACAGAAATAAAAATTTCTGTAAAAACCGATTGTTTAGATACTACGCTAATCAATAATAGCGAAGTATAATAATGCTGATGAAATTTATCAGAATTGACGAAAGAATTATTTCGCAATTTTTAACTTGATAAATAAATGTTTTAATTATTTTTCATAATTAAAAGAATCACGATTAATGTACTTATTACGAAATACGAGCGCAGTAAATAGTCGCTCAATTGACTCATGTTGTTTTTGATTTTACTATTGAAGATAAATATTTTAATTTTTATGCGAAAGAATATTCTATTCTACTGATAGTTATGCATCAGAAATACTATAAATAATATATGTATGTTTAGATTAAGAAGAAATCAATGCTTAATACAATTAACTCTAATAACTATTCACGTTATGAGATAACCTAAAAATCATAACCACAATTTGTCACCTTTTTGTCATAAGTCTGTTCTCAAATAATACAAACCAGATGAAAGCTATAACAAGAGTTTTTTTTATTATAACTTTTTCTCTTGTGAATAAATAATTCCTATAGTTAACTATTAAAATATAATAGTGCATTTTAGCAGTGCAAATCAACGCACTTGTTTATTGTCAAAGTAACTACTTTATACTGGGTACGAATTCCCGCGTACGATGATACCATAATTATCTATTATATGGTACTAATTTTCAATTTTAATATTTGTTGTTTGTTTTCTATTAATTGTTTATTAAATATCATTATAAAACGCCACATCTTGTATCTGGCATCATGTCACTTAAAAGAATCACACGAACTTGGTAATTAACTTATGTAAGAGGACATAACCTCTCTAAATAAAAACTATTGTATAACCTACAGAGTTACCAGCCCTGAGGCTAAGAAGAGTTTCATTTTAAATTTGTTCATTGTAATTATTCTCTATAGAATTATTAGTGACTGATTGTTAATTTTTTTTAAAGATTTAATAGCATTCCTAACTGTTAATAAACCTCAATATTTTGTTACCAGTGGAAAAAGTGTTTAATTTCAGACTTAAAATAGTTTATTTTTTCATAGCCAGTTCTATCAGAAGGTGGCGGAAGAATTCAAATATTCCTGATAATTCAAAACATTATTCAGTTGTTATATTATTATTATTGTGCATGCTAATCACATTTGATATTCAAACAGAATATCTACTTGTATGTGTAGCGTATATGTTACAGTTGAGCAGTCACCGAACAGAACAGCAATACCAACATATGGTAAGTGGGGAGGTTACCAGCGGAGTGCGAAAAATACTTTTAAATTAAAAGATTTAACCAGCGATACCCACACATTTAATAATCACAATCAGACTGATAATAATAATTATAACTTTGGATATTTTATCATACAACATTATTGTGGATACCGGAGCGTATCTACAAGTAACACATACAATCAAAACACACTTAAATATTAAATACTATATATATCTACTACATCTTGTACTGTTACAATATTTATTTATAATGCTTATAGAACACATGAAAAGGTGTGAATGAGACCGGGTAAATCTTTCTGACCCTTCTTATTAAACCGTGAAATCATAAAATTTTTGTAGGGAGTTCCTAATGGAGTCGACTGTACTTTCTCTTTTGAGAGCGAACTCATATTCTCTGTGTATTAGCTATACGAAGCGTTTCGTTTCCTCGAATTCTTGTGATTTTTACCCCTTAAAATTAAAATTTTGCAAAACCCTTTCTTAGTGAGCATCTACGACCCCATAAGAACATACCTTCAAATTTTGAGATCATTATCTTCAGTAGTTTTTGCTCTACGTTAATTCTATGTCAGTCAGTTAGGACTTCTCCGCTTATATATATATAGAGATATAACTATCTATACATAAAACACTGTATATAGATATAGCGATAGCTTATACCCAAAGCACTGGTGCCGACATAAACATCCCCATAAGACGTACGTACAACGTACATATTATGTGACGGCGTTCATGATATTTCTTAGCGGACGCGCGCGGAAGGAAAAAAATGAGGGGCACACATTTCAAAAGATTTTTTCTTGCTCTTTCTAATGGCATAGTTAATTTTTTGTGAAAATCCCAATTTTTCGGAGAAAAATGAGTTCAAAATAGTGTATATTTTTTCTCATAATAGAATTTTTTGGTAAAAAAAACTAAGTTTATTTGTTCATATTTTTCGAACCATTAAATCATTCAACTTGAAAATTAATACACATGATATTAAAGAGGAAAAAATTATGTGCAAGTAGGTTTAAAATCATGTGCAATTTTATATTAAAATAAAAGTAAATTTTCACATCAAAGAAATACACAAAAACTTGATAAAGTTTTGACTCCATGAAAGAGCCAAACGGGCATGGTTAGAAAACAAGGTATCACTCTAATTCATACTTAGAAACACCCATAGTGACCAATAAAATTCGTGTAGAATAGTTATGCAGTGATTTTAATAACTGTACCTACATGGGACTATATACAGGAAGAAGTTAAAGATTTCTTAAAATGCGCGGATATGTATTTACAGTTGATTTGAACGATTAGATTGAGATCGTTTAAAGTTTCCAGCAACTTTCCAAAATTCCATGATTTTCCAGACACATAATAAAATTCCATGATTTTCCAGGTTTTCCAGTCGTGCTAACAACCCTGCAGCAGTAGTTTCAGTTTGTCAGTCACAAATGTTAACTTTAAATAATTGTTCAATTCAATTCAATTTTTATTTGACTGACTTAAATTTACTGTTGAAACAAACTATGTTCTCACACCATTTCAAACCATCATATTTTACTATACTAATGGTTAAAACAGTAAAGTATACCACACACACACAAACACACACACACACACACACGCGCGCGCGCGCACACACACACACACACACCAAATATAGCCTACATAAGTTTGTCCATATTAGCATTATATTCCTGCAAATTCTTTCCAGAATTTTGTCATCTTGCTTTGGTACACTTCATGCTGAAGTTTGCTGTCAAATCTTAATAGTCATACTTTAAACAAAACATTTAAATAAATCACCTGAAATGTTCTGGTTATTGAATGTCTCTTTTTGTGACAAGTATACAGAAAAGTAAGAATGAATAAGCAGCTTTAAACTATAAACTCATGAAAAGATTTTATAATAATAGTTCTTATATAAAATTTTTTACAAGCTACACATTGTGGCTACACAAACACTATCTCTAACAATTACCTTTAATAATTTTCTAATAAGGTCACGGGCATCTGGTGTAAGGTACGGTGGAAGGATTAATTTTCCTCTAAGAATTTTTTCTATAGTTTTCTTTCTGTTTTCTGCAGTAAATGGTGGCTAAACAAAGAAACTACATATTAGAAATACAAACAAATGTAAATTAACAAGTTTAAAAATACAATTTGTGAATATTTACACATAATTACATACATATTTCTGGATGAATTACCGTGCATGTGCTTCAGCCTATGGTCAAAAATTCTTTCACATGACGATAAATAACATTTTACTGACTGAAAAATTAATGCGTTTGAATAATGTATCAAAACTGAACCACACACATGGTTTCAACTACTATCAGTTTGCACACAATCTGGTAGAATGCACCAAGATTCACTGACCTAACCTAACTGAATAAGATTTTTAAAAAGTATTAAAACCTGAGAGAAGAGTGATGTGTGTATTGTTGTAAAAAAATTAAAATCCAACAATGTATGAGGCATATACAGTGTAACGTATACAGTATACTGTGACATTTACGATAAAAAATATATAAATTTCTTGATTAATACAAGACTTTACATATACAACATTATATTACTTTAATCTGGTTATAATTGATTTTCTTTGTAGTTAACTGGTGTTAAACTACTTGTCAACACATGATTATTGTAAGGTTAGAAGTAGAATAATTACAGCAGAGGAAGAGGTAAGCTGGAAAATGAATTTTGTGATAGAGAAGGAACTTGAACCTGACAAAGAGACTAGTGAAGTTTTTTATATGGAATGCATGTGATGGGTCAGAAACATGGACAATGAGGAAAAGGGACACAGATAGGATTAAGGTACTGAAAATAAAGGTTTTGGATGTAGATGGGAGGGTAAATAATACACATAACAGAGAGATGCTCAAAGGTATAAATGTGAGAAGTCAGTTTGCAGGTTGTAAAAAGGGAAAACAGGAAATTAGTTTGGACACATTCTGAGGACAAATGGGCTGCTAACAATGATTTCTGAGGGAAGTGTGGAAGGAGAGAAGCAGACTGAAGCTCCTGAACGATATGCAACGCAGGATGAACAGATGAAGGCTTCAACATTGAATAGAAATGATCAGGGACAACAATAGTGTATGGCTTTAGTACAGGGCAAAATTCCACGTGATAATGATGATGATATGATCACATTTTAAAATATATAAATTCTATGCAGAAATGAGTAAACTGTGTGACAAAAATGAAATTATGAGTATACATTACACATACCAGGCACAAATTTTTCCAAATAAGTTAATGTCATAGGTAAAAAAAATTTTTTTACTTTGTCATGGGGATCATTATACAGTAGACGCCCTCTAGTCCGGCCTCGGTTGGATCGGCCGTCGGATGGTTCGGCCAGCCATATGGTGAGTCACACAGTCTAGACGAACCTCCAGCGATAGGCACCAACTTGTTAAACGGAAAATATATGTAGCTCAGTTGACTCACGTTTTTGTTCATGTGCGGATGTATGTCTTATGTTGTGAGTTCTGTGTATATAGTCTGTGTAAATAAATCTGTGCATATAGTAATACTGTATGTATCTGTGTAAATAAAAATGTTTTCTGACATGAGCGTGAAACGAAAACACACGTTCGTGATTATGGACCAAAAATTACAAGTCCTTCAGCGTCTCGATAAGGGTGAATTGGTCCAGAGTATTTGCCAAGAGTTTAATGTAGCAAGAGTACTGTTAATGACTGGCGCCGAAACAAAAAATCAATTGAGACTTTCTACACTCAAATTGAAACTGAAAAAGTGCTTTCGACGCGATGCGCTTAAAAAAAAAACAAATAATGAATTAGTAGACGATGCTTTATGGTTACGGTTTATGCAGGAACACCAAAGAGGCACTCCGATAAGTTGACCAATTTTAAAAGAAAAAAGCAATTATCCTACACTCAAAACTTCAAGATGCCGGTACATTCTTGGCAAGTGATGGACGGCTATCATGTGGAAAAAGCGTCATGGAGTCCATTTCATTGGCGTTTGTGTTGAAAAATTGTTGGCGGACCCATCAGCAGCTAGCGATTTTTCAAAAAAACTGTCTGACATCATTGCTAGTAAAAATCTTAGTCCAGAACAAGTCTATAATATTGATGAGACGGGGTTGAATTTTAAACTCTTGCCCAAGAAAACGTTTGCTATGGCTAAGGAAACTTCAGCCCCAGGATTTGAAGCCAGTAAAGAGAGAATCACGGTGGCTTTATGTTCAAATGCCTCAGGGTCCCACAAGCTGCCTTTGTTTGTAATAATCGGAAAATCAGCAAAACCTAGAGCTTTTAAGAATTTAAACATGTCATCCCTTCCAGTATACTACAGAGCACAAAAATCAGCCTGGATGGATTCGTATCTGTTTAAGGAGTGGTTCGAAAGCGAATTTGTTCCTAAAGTGAAACATCATTTGACGAGTTTGAAATTACCAGTTAAAGCACTTTTAGTGCTAGACAATGCACCTACCCATCTGCAAGAACTTGAATGTGAAGATTACAGTGATATAAAATTATTATTTCTGCCACCTAACGTCACAAGTCTTACACAACCAATGGACCAAGGGGTTATCGATTCTTTTAAGAGAAGGTACCGCAGAAAGCTTCTTTCGGAAATTCTAGGTAGGTAAACTGGACAATGAAGGCAGCACATGTCTCATTCCGGCCTTAAAGACAATCAACATGAAAGACGTGATCTATATGGTAGGTAAGGCATACAATGAAATAACATCATCTACATTTACGAAGTCTTGGAGAAAAGCATGGCCAAATTCTTGTCTTCTCATTGAAAAGAATAAAGAGGACAACCCTAAAGCAGATGAACCAAATATTCAGGGTTTTGAACCAGATGACAACGCATCTCTGTTAAAAGATCTACAACAATTGCCTCACTCTGATGATCTTGTACAACAAGATGTTGCAGAATGGGTCAAGATGAAGAGCTTCAAAATGAGATTTTAAACTATGTTGAAATTGTGCAAGCTGTCATTTGCAAAGAAGACGAAAAAGAAGAAGTCAATGAGGAAGAGGGAAATGTCGAGGAAAAAATGAGCCACGTTAAGGGAAGAGCAGCCCTGGAATTAGCAACGAGGTACATCGAGCAACAAACAGAGGCAACTGCAGTTGATGTTATGTTCATCAAGAAATGGCGTGATTTCGCATTCAACAAAACAGTTGAACAAAAAAAGCAGAAGATAACTGATTTTTTTTTTAAGTTTTATGTTCTGTATAGTAACACTTTTAATGTTCATGTGATTTTCATATTCTATAAAGAGTTGTGTTATTTTTGCCACATATAGTAATATTGTGACGGTACAATTCTGGTACCATAATAATTTTGGGAAATCATTGTTCCAAAGCATAATTATTGTATTTCATTTTATATCCCATATAAAAGATTGGTAAAGTTATTGAGAATTTTCAATAACGCAATATTGAGTTAACAGGATTTGTGTCGAGGTCAGTGGAAAATGACAAAAGTAGCAAAAAACAGTTCGTCATAATAACGGGTAAACAAGCCTAGCCCATGATTACGTCAGACGAAAGAATGCAAGGCGCATTATTATACAATTGTATTTAACTAGGCTTGGTCGTTCAAACAAAAGAATCAGTGACGTAGTTTTGCCCACCTCTGCAATGCTCAGTGGTGAAACGTGGCCATTTTCGTCTAGACAGTGAAGAGAGCCGGCCGGCAAAATTCACGAAGTGTGATTATTTAAATTTTACCCCACCAAAAGTTTATTAATAACAGTTATATATTAACAGTTTTGAGTTAAAACATCGGAAGCGTGTAATCCACGATGGGACGCTACGAAAACGAGAGCGTGTGATCTACGATGGGACGCTACAAAAACGAGAGCGTGTGATCTACGATGGGACGCTACAAAAACGAGAGTGTGTGATCAAAGATTAGACGTTTTCAATGTCCGTAACTCAAAAGTACAGGAAGTGACAGCTAAGTACAATTGGCTGTAAAACCAATCAAATATTCAATATAAAAAAATCAAATATTCAAAATTATCCAAATTTAATAACATGAGCTCATTTTTAAAGAAAATGTACCAGAGTATGAATGGGAGAGAGTGAGAGAGTGGATACTATTCAATATTAAAAAGTGCTGGGTTGTGCCAAAAATATTTATGTTTATCAAGCTTATTATGCATTAATCATTAACAAAGTATTTATTTTGGAGGGATAAAGTGTTGTAAGGGTTTAATATTTGATAAACGCCACCTGGCGTAACATGTAGTCAATTTCAATGTGTAGAGTCATCTTTAAAAATAAAAAGTCAATGGTACGTTTTATTTTGAGTGTAATTATTTCAGGTAATATACTCCGCGAACCTGGTTAATGTAACCCAAATTCTGGCATTTCAAGGTAAGTTTTGTATTTGTTGTGCAGTGGTTGTGCAACATGGCGCCCGATTTTTTAATACACATCAAATTAAATGTAACCAATTAATTAAACACAATTAAAGTTTTATTACAAATGGCTTTTGCGAACAGGGACTCGACATAAGACTTAATTTTATGTGGAGTATACCTACCGGAGAAACGGAATATTTACCTGAGATAATTGGGAAAGTACGTAAACACGTGCGAAAGGTAGGGTTAAGTTACGAGGTTATAAACATATATGTGTTAGAGATATAAGAACCAAAATGAGTACCAATGACAATAAAACTATAGAAATTAGTACAACTGATGTAGGTTTGACTAGTGAGATGGATGTTCCATTAATACCAGTTAGTCAGATTGACGAGTCGAATATGACTGCAACTGCAGAGACAGTAACGGTAACCTCCATCTCAGGTCATGAAAATAAAACAGATGAGATTAGTGCAATGATGCAATTACTGTTAAAGTTAGACAAGAAGTTAGATAAGCAAAAAAGTGATTCTAATGTTAAATATAATAACTTGAATGACAAATTTGATGAACAGAGTGTAAGATTCGATAATTTTGATGAAAAATTTAACGAGCAGAAAAATGAAATCAGAAATAGTTTTGATGTAAAGTTTGACGAAATAAAAAATGAAATTAAGAGACAAAATTGTCACTTTGATGAGAGAATTAACGAAATAGAAACACGTTGTGATAATATCCAAAAACACACGGTAGATATTCATGAGAAATTTAATATTAAATAAGTAATTTGGATAACAAAATTGATCAAATTAATGACACAGTTAAAAACCAGATAGAGTCACAAAATAAAGAAATAGAAAAGAAATGTTTAACTTATGTAGAAAGTCAAATAGAAATTAAAACAAATTGTGAAATAAATAACCAAATAGAATTGAAAACAAATGTTTTGCAAAGTCAATTAGAGAAAGTTGAATCAAATGTTGTGGATATCACAAAAAATATTGAAACTATAGACAATACTACATGTATATCAGAACATGAAAGAAATACTAAGAGTAGAATAAGTATTTTACAGAATAAGATCAAAGAAATAGATGATTTAGCTATACAAAACAATAATGATGTGCATGATAAATATGATTTAATTGCTAATAGTTTAACAAGTGTGAAAAATGAGTTACGGGGGGAAATTCATAAAAATATTTCGAGTATTAATGATAGAGTGGTAGTGACTAGGGATTTATATAATGAAATAGAACTAGAAAATTTTACCCATGAAAACAGGGTGATACATCCCATGCGTTTTTTGAATCAGACATGGGAGTATAATTATTTCAGTAGCAGTAGTTGGGAAGTAAAATTAACCAAAATAGTAAAGTGTTTCAAAGGTAATTCAATAATATGGGCTGAGGCTCATCGATGAGAATGGGATTGTTATGACACTTTGAAAAAGCTTTTAAGGGCAAATATTGGACGGAAGAAGAACAGGAAACTTTAAGAAGTCGTATTATGGGAGCGGGTAATTTCATCGGACATAACCCTAATAATAATAATATCACAATATATGTGACAAAACTATATAACAAGGCAAAATACTTAGAGCCACCAATACCATTTAAATCATTTGTTAGATACGTGAGTAAGCACTTACCAAGAGAAGTGCAGGTTACGTTAATGACAAAAGAAATAGAAACTCTAAACGAGCTAGAAAGAGTATTAGATATACTACAGAGTATAAATGATCGTGAAATGGGTAGACGACCCATACCACATAATATAACTAATAACAACACCGAGTTTAATCGGCAAAGGAATTATTATAATGGAAATAATAATCATAATATGTATCGTACTGATTTACAGCAACCAGGTGAGTGGAGTTGTTCTAGGTGTAGAACGGGGAACCGTGCCCATATGCAACATTGCTACAAATGTAAGGTACCAAGAAACGAACCAAGGAGTAGTAACAACACCAAGCAGTTTGTACCGCCAAACAGAGGAGCACCGAGTACCCGAGGAACACCCAACCATAACCAGGGACCGACAAGGGGACACCAGGCACCCACCACCAGTAACAGCAGGCCACAGCCGGAAAACTGAAGTCAACAGTGGAAACTAGGACCCGACCACTGTTCAGGGAAGCTCATGAGGTCCGACCAATAGAAGATGTCCAATCTAACGTCATCAAAACAGATATAATAGCTGACTTGTTGGAGGAGGAAAATAACACAACAATGGAGGTGAGAGCTGGACTCACGGAAATCCAGGTAACAATAGAAAATAGGAAATTTAGAACACTTGTTGACACGGGGAGTGAGATTTCAGTAATAGCCGAAAACATTTTAAGCGAATTAAAAGAATTTAAAAAGAATATTCCAGTTCTACCCGCAGCAGGGGTTACAGTAATAGGAGTCACGGGAGTACGTAGTAAACGTGTGACCAAGCAAATACATTTAAGTTTTTCAATTGGAGATATGAATTTTGACAATACATTTTTGGTGGTCAAGGGGCTAAGTTTAGACATCATTTTAGGCAATGATTTTTTACAAAGAAATAAAGCTGTGATAAATTTCAAAGAGAAGGTGTTAGAGCTAGATGGGGGTGATCGGTCTGTTAAAGTTAATTTTGAAAGTGTGATGAATAAAGTTAAAACAACTGGTGTGAAATTGTTACAAAAGCGAGTAGTTGAGAATAACATAGATACTAAAATAAATTTGTGTAGAGAGGGTGAGTATTTTGAAGATGTTGATAATGAAATGAGCAATATTAATAAAGCAGTATGGGAGATAAGGGCGGATGAATTCTGTAGTGGGGGTGAGGTGATAAGGAGTGGCCAACGTATAGCGTTGTGGCAGGTAATAGCGCAGTTTAAGAGAGTGTTTGCCGATGTTCCAGGAAAGGCAAAAAATTATGAATGTATGTTACAGATTAGGGAACACACACCATTCATGCAGCGGAGCTATCCAGTGCCTTACTCTAAACGACGAGCGGTGCAAGAAGAGTTGGACAAGATGATGGAAGGTGGAATTATAGAGAGGTCAGTATCTCACTACTCAAATCCATTGGTGGTGGTAATTAAAAAAGATGGAGGAGTAAGATTGTGTTCAGATGCGAGGAGGATAAACCAGATCATCATACCAGACCGGGAATCACCGGAATCAATTAATGAAATATTTCAAAAGTTTAGTGAAGTGAGGTTCATGACATCATTAGATCTGACGGCCGGATATTGGCAAGTACCATTAGCTGAGGTAAGTAGGCCATACACAGCATTTTTATTTAATGGGGAAAATTATCAGTTTAAGTGACTACCATTTGGGTTAAATACCAGCGTAGCTAGTTTCATTAAATGTTTAGACAGAATTTTGAGACCAAAAGATTTAGATTTCCTCACAGTGTACGTGGATGACATTTTGATAGCATCACGGACTTTTGAAGACCATTTAGAACATTTAAAGTATGTGTTAGAAAAATTAGAAGTGGGAGGATTAACAGTAAATTGGGACAAGTCCAAATTTTTACAAACAAAGATTAATTTTTTAGGATTCATTATTACTTCGGACGAAATTTCCGCCAACCCGGACAAGGTCGAATCTATTATGCGCTTCCCTGAACCGCGGAACATCAAGCAACTTCAGTTTTCTTGGGCTGTGCAACTTTTATAGAAAATTTCAAAGGAACTACGCACACATCACAGCAAAGTTAAGTGCTGTATTGCAAAAGAACAGGCAGTGGAAATGGGGACACGTGGAGTGTGGAGCTTTTGAAGAAATAAAGAGAAAATTTAGTAAAATGATTATGATGAACCATCTGGATTTTGATAAAGTGTTTTATTTGCAAACGGACGCCAGCAATGTAGCAGTAGGTGCTGAACTGTATCAGGAGGATAACGAGAGGGAACACCTAACTATTGCATTCGCCAGCCGATCATTGTTGCCAGCCGAAAAGAACTATACCACAACGGAGAAAGAATTGCTCAGTATTGTGTTTGCAGTCGGCAAATTCAGAACATACATCTTAGGCAACAAAACAATTATTCGAACAGATCATAAAGCGTTGTCGTTCCTCAACACTTGTAAGCTTGCTCACAGCCGTTTAACCAGGTGGGTACTTGTTTTGCAGGAGTACAACTTCGAGTGGGAGTATATTAAAGGAACAGAGAATAAGGTACCCGACACTCTTTCCAGAGTAGATTGCGAGAATAATAAAACAGGTAGGGATTTAAAGGAAATTGAAATTTTTCAGATTAGCAGAGAAGACAGAATCTTTGGAGAAGAGTTGAAGGATATCAAAACCATGCAGAGAGCAGATGGTAAGTCGGGGAAAATAATAAACAGTTTAGAGACGGAGTTGGATGAATCAGAGTACAATCAATATTTTCAAATTTACAAAGGGTTGTTGTTCAAGAGGGTAGTAGGGGTGAACGTGACTGGAGATTAGTAGTGCCAGAAGGGTTGGAAGAGAAGATTATTTGGGATTGTCATATAAGATATGGTCATTTTGGGGCTAAAAAGTGTGTGAATGTTTTAAAAGAATCATGTATTTTCAGGAATATGGAGAGACGAGTGAGACAGCTGTTGAGGAGTTGTAATTTGTGCCAAAAGTCGAAGGTGGTAAATTACAGAGTGGAAGGTGAGTTGAATTATGTTAAGGTAGAAAGACCTTTTGATTTAGTTGTGGATTAGTTTGGACCATTGCCAAAGGGTAGAGGCGGAGTAGTTTATATATTTGTATTGCTTGACACTTTCTCAAAATATGTAAAATTGTATAGCGTGAAAAGAGCTACCAGTAAGGTATTGAGTGAAAAGGTGACGAAGGATTATATGATTAACGTGGGTAAGCCAAAGGTAATTTTATCCGACCATGGGCCGCAGTTCATCAGTGGAAGATGGCGCCAGACATTAGGATGGGAAGGCATCCTCATGAAGCATACGGCTGTGTATCATCCCCAGTCCAACCAGGCTGAGCGTGTAATGAGAGAAATACGCAGGATCTTCAGAGCCTATTGTCATGCTAAACACAGCGAGTGGCCATTGTATGTAAGAAAGGTAGAAACTTGGCTAAACAGTACCACCCACGAGTCCACCGGCTATACACCTCATGAGTTGGTAAGAGGAACACGCCCCCCGAGAATTTTAGAACAACTGTTCGATTATCCACCTGAGAGCAGGACAACTGATGTGAACATTAAAATCCGGTTGGCTAACGAAAACTTAATAAGCAAAGGCGAACAGAGAAAACGTAGACACGACGCAAGAGGTAAGTGGGTTAAATATAATATAGGACAAATGGTATTAGTAAGAAGGCATGACTTATCGAGTGCGCAAGACAAAGAAATCAAGAAGTTCTTCCTACTCTACGAGGGACCTTATGAGATAGTAGAGATTAAAATGCAAAATTCATATGTGTTGCAGAAAAACGTGACTGGAGAGATAGTAGGAACACACAATGCTACAAATTTAAAATTGTACTGCTCATCTTAGGTATTATAAATATTGTTTTGGTTTTGATATTAACAAGTGTATGAGTATTAATTTGATGTATGTTACTTTTCAGAAGGGACTCTCCCCCATTTTCGGGCGATCACAGACTCACCACCTCTGATCGTGGATTTTGGTAATCTGGAGGCGGACCATGGTTGGCGGAAATGCCATCTGGGGTGAAAGCAACGATGGTCTTACTCCACAAATTGGTGCAAGTAGAAATTTAATTTTATTGTTGAATGGGGAGGGGGACCCCTTGTTTCGTGGGATAAAAAAAAAAAAAGATTGGCATTTTTCCATGAATGTTGGTTTTATTCTAAAAATTATAGAATAGAACATCCAAAATTTTGTAACATAAAGTGTTAACTCATTAAGGAGTTATTTTTCTGTATAACCTAGAAATTTGAGATGATCCATTGTTGTACTTGTTATCCAGTAGTAAGAAGGTATTGTTTTTGAAAAGTGAAAGTTGGAACTTGAAAAGTGTCTATACTCAATTTTAAATTGTCTATACAAATTTAATTATGTAAATAAAGAAAGAAATCAACCTTTTTTTTTTTTGGAGATAACATTTAAATTATGTAAATTATATTTATCTTTGTCAAGTGATAAATAAAATTTTATGTTGAAGTAATAACCTTAAGTGGTTAGAAGAACATAGTGATACTATGGTGATGTATTGAGACTGCTTTATGAACAGTGATAATATGATTATTATGTTTATAATGTGTGTTAGTCTTGTAAGGAGGATTCATATATATGTAATATGTATAAATTGTTAGTTTTAGGGTAGTTCCAAATGTGACTACATAAGACACAACGTGTCAAACTATTGCGATTCCCCATATTTCGGGCGATTACTGTCTTACCAGCACTAATCGTGGTTTTGGACGACAACCAGCTGTGGCCAGCAATTGTTAAACCTGACCATAGTTGGTTGCCTATGAAATTGGTTCAACTTGGAAATTTAATGGGAGATTTAGGGGACTCTAAGATTATTTGTTTGCATAGGCTACTTCACCTAAGTATGGGTGGTAGACCTTAGGGGCATATTATAAGAATAAAAGTAGGGGTACATACCTTGAATATTTTTTGTAAAGCTGAAGCAAGGATGGGAGAGAGAGAAAAGAAAAAAGTGCTCACTCCTTCTGCCTCAGTCCTTGTGGAGGCAACTGAACGCCACAGTTCGGGGGGGAAATAGTGTGTGTGGAGGAGAAAGAGGGGTAAATATTGTTAACAGCATCGGATTAATTACTGTTAATGATAATAATAATAGTAAATTTTTTAATATAAAATGTTTTTCTCCCTCTTCCTAAAACAGGGAGATTTTAGTAATTGTATCCATAAATTGTGGATGATACGTTTCAATGGTAGTATAAAGATTTGTGTTTCTTCTATAATTATATTAATTATGAAAACAGAAAAGGGTTAATTATTATCGATGGGAATCGAAAAGATTTTATAATGTTAAGGGGAGTCAATGAAGAGAAAATGGCACTTCTATATAATTCTTGTTGAGTTGAAGCAAACCCAGTGCTTCTTAACACAAACCAGCACATAGCTAAGGGCAAACAGATCAGTTAGGGATATAGCATTATACCAAGCCACTATTTTGATATTTTTGATTTATTGTTTCAGTGTTTGGTGATGTTGTGACGGCGGTCCTGAGCTGGCCAGCGCATCAGAGCAGGAGCGTTACGCGCCTGATTGGCCTTATGGTGTTGGGATCTCGTAGGAGAAGTCCAGTAAGGTCATGCAGGTACTGTCACCATCATCGGACCACGGGTGAGTTCTTGTATTTCTTTTCACATAAATAGTAAGGGGGTTGTGGCAACATATCCTAGCTGATCCCTTTAGGAAGTACGATTGTGTCAATGAGAGTTTTTATGCTTCGGCATAAAATCTTTCATTGAGGGGGTTTTGTGACGGTACAATTCTGGTACCATAATAATTTTGGGAAATCATTGTTCCAAAGCATAATTATTGTATTTCATTTTATATCCCATATAAAAGATTGGTAAAGTTATTGAGAATTTTCAATAACGCAATATTGAGTTAACAGGATTTGTGTCGAGGTCAGTGGAAAATGACAAAAGTAGCACAAAACAGATCGTCATAATAATGGGTAAACAAGCCTAGCCCATGATTACGTCAGACGAAAGAATGCAAGGCGCATTATTATACAATTGTATTTAACTAGGCTTGGCCGTTCAAACAAAAGAATCAGTGACGTAGTTTTGCCCCACCTCTGCAATGCTCAGTGGTGAAACGTGGCCATTTTCGTCTAGACAGTGAAGAGAGCCGGCCGGCAAATTCACGAAGTGTGATTATTTAAATTTTACCCCACCAAAAGTTTATTAATAACAGTTATATATTAACATTTTTGAGTTAAAACATCGGAAGCGTGTAATCCACGATGGGACACTACGAAAATGAGAGTGTGTGATCAAAGATGAGACGTTTTCGATGTCCGTAACTCAAAAGTACAGGAAGTGACAGCTAAGTACAATTGGCTGTAAAACCAATCAAATATTCAATATAAAAAATCAAATATTCAAAATTATCCAAATTTAATAACATGAGCTCATTTTTAAAGAAAATGTACCAGAGTATGAATGGGAGAGAGTGAGAGAGTGGATACTATTCAATATTAAAAAGTGCTGGGTTGTGCCAAAAATATTTATGTTTCTCAAGCTTATTATGCATTAATCATTAACAAGGTATTTATTTTGGAAGGATAAAGTGTTGTAAGGGTTTAATATTTGATAAACGCCACCTGGCGTAACATGTAGTCAATTTTCAATGTGTAGAGTCATCTTTAAAAATAAAAAGTCAATGGTACGTTTCATTTTGAGTGTAATTATTTCAGGTAATATATTCCGCGAACCTGGTTCGTGTAACCCGAATTCTGGCATTTCAAGGTAAGTTTTGTATTTGTTGTGCAGTGGTTGTGCAACATGGCGCCCGATATTTTAATACACATCAAATTAAATGTAACCGATTAATTAAACACAATTAAAGTTTTATTACAATATCTCTGTGAGTTAGTACAGTGAAACCTGCCTAAGCCGGACGCTCTATATACCGGAAACCTGGACAAACGGAAAATATATTTCGGAACGGAGTTGTTTCCTATGTAAAATAATACTCTAAAACTGGAAAACTGCCTAATGTGGAAACGGAATAATTTTCGGGAACCGTTTGCGTAAATAACCTGACTAAGACGGATTATTTTATGCGTAATACATAGCTACGTACTAAATTTTTTTGATCATTTTAAATTTTGAAAAAGTGATAGGCATTAATTTTGAGCGCGATTGTACTTGCACCGAAGTTCTAGGAACCATTAACTCTAATCTTTCTTCAAGGACGCAGCAGGTACGCTACATGGGGCAACATCTGTAAGTGAAAGCAATGTACCATTACTTCTTCCAACCCTCTTGTAATACACACGGTAGGGTACAAGTGTTTGGTACTGTATAGTGTATTCATTCTCAGTTTCGTTCTGACAAGTGATTAAGTACGAGTGGAAGAAAACTGTGAACTTGAGTGATTTTTAAATTTACTTTTTACTGTATTTGTGTACGTAATTCAGTAACAATGACTTCTAAACATAAGACACTTACACTGGAGGAGAAAATTGAAGTTATTGAAGAACACGAAAAAAACAAACATCCAGCTAAAGAATTAACTGTGTTGTTTAAAGTGGGAAAACTCAAATTTATGACATTTTGAAAAACAAAATAAAAATTAAAGACGTGTGGGTAAAGGGAACAGCAGGACATGTGAAACGCATCACAAAATCTACGGACTATGATGAAATAAATCGTGCTATGTTCGAGTGGTTTGGTAGTGCGCACACTAAAGGAATTCCTATTTCTGGACCATTGATACAGACTGAAGCTTTAGAGGCAGCAAAAAAATTAGGCAAGCACAATTTCAAAGCGTCCAATGGGTGGCTCGAGAGTTTCAAACATCGCCATAACATTGTTTTTAATGCTGTGTGTGGTGAAGCAAATGATGTTGATATGCAGACAGTAGCGGACTGGAAAGGGAAAATTGGAGATCTAGTTGCGGGATATGAACCTAGAAATGTGTATAATGGTGATGAAACAAGTTTGTTTTTTTAGAGTGTTGCCTTCAAACACACTGACTGACGTAGTGATAAATGCACAGGTGGCAAGCTGTCTAAAGAAAAACTTACGTTATTTATTTGCGTTAACATGACTGGTGAAATTGAAAAACCTATAGTGATTGGAAAATCAGCATGTCCCAGGCCCTTCCGACACCTGGATCGTAATTCCCTCCCAGTCAATTGCCGATCTAATAAAAAAGCCTGGATGACCAGTGCTTCTTTCTTTTAATGGAAGAATGAAAAGTCAAGGTTGTAAGGTCATTTTGTTCTTGGACAATGCAACCTGTCATCCAAGGATTGATTTGTCTAATGTGAAGCTAGCCTATTTCCCCCCCAACACAACTTCAATTACACAACCTATGGATCAGGGTGTAATTTATACACTTAAATCCTTTTATAGGAAGTTTGTACTGCAGTCACTTGTTGCTAAAATCAACACCTGTACCAATGTTTCTCAGCTTGTTAAACAGATTAATGTCCTTGATGCTGTTAACTGGATCCATCAGGCCAAGAAGAAAATTCTCCCCAAAACAGTGAAGAAGTGTTTCCTTAAAGCTGGTTTCCCTGCACAAGCATTGGCGGATACACAAGATGTTACAGTGGAAAATTTACAGGAAATTTCTGTTCTCTGTAAACAAGGAAATCTGCCAGATGAAGCTGAAGATATAGTAAACTTTGATAATGAACTTGCCACGACTGAAGACATTCAAAGTGAAGCTGATATTGCAGCCGAAAACAGCAGGTGTGAAGTCATGGAAGAAATGGACGACGACGATGAAGGCAATGAAAGGGAACTAAAAATACGCACTTTTGGAGAAGCACTACCTGTTGTGAGTGACCTTCAGGAATTTACAGCTTCCAAGAATGTTCCAGAACTCCTGGAGTTGATGCAGGATGCAAAAGAGATCATACAACGTTCTCTTGTGAAGAAGTCGCAACAATGCACTTTGAAAGACATGTGGGGACAGAGAAACTAGGAGAGAAACTGCAATTATTGTACATAAGTTGAAAATACAGTAATACAATACATATGAACCTATTTTTTATTTACAGACTTTTATTTTAAATTATTCCTTCATTGTAATCCTATGCGATCATATTTTTTGTACTTTGTTTTATTAAAACACAACCATTTGTAAGACGGAAACCTGTGAAAACGGAAAAAATACCAGAACGATCGCGTTCCGTTTTAGGCTGGTTTTACTGTAGTAATTTTCCTTGTTTGTTTTTTACTTCCATATTCCTTAAGGAATGGAAGTATGGTGATGGCAAAAAAAATCGTGTTCGAGATTATTGCAGATTCTGATTCTACTACACTCAAAACATGAAAATACCGGTATGGAGAACCATACATGACTTCCATATTCTAAGATTTATATTTAAAATCATTTTCAGCCAAACAGCCAGGCTGTGTCTTACCTGCCTTTTTATTGCTGTATTAAATGAAAAATATTATATTACATTAAAATGAAAAAATTATAATTTTATTGCCTGGCAACAAAATTATTTTATTTTTAACAATTACCATTGTTTCAAAAAGGTTAATAAATTTTCAAGTACTTTACTCTTGTTAAAACGTAAAAGGTTGCAGGTAAACTACCCCTTCCCCTTAACTGATCTTCACCAAAATCGAAAGTCATTGAGACCTCTACAATTCAGGGACGTATGCAAAAAATTATTTGATTCTGTTTGAATTTGCGGCTGTTATCGTTTGCCATAGAAAATACGCTTGATAAAAAAACGCTGCAGGTAAACTACCCCTTCCCCTTAACCGATCTTCACCAAAAAAAAATAGGTCTTGAGTACTCTACAAATCAGGGCTGTATGCAAAACATTATTTGATTCTGTTTGAATTTGCGGCTGTTATCGTTTGCCATAGAAAATACGCTTGTTAAAAAAACGTTGCAGGTAAACTACCCCTTTCCCTCAACCGATCTTCACCAAAAACAATAGGTCTTGAGAACTCTATAATTTAGGGCTGTATGCAAATAATCTTTTGATTGTGTTTGAATTTGCGGCTGTTATCGTTTGCCATAGGAAATACCCTTGTTAAAACATAAAACGTTACAGGTAAACTACCCCTTTCCCTTAACCGATCTTCACCAAAAACAATAGGTCTTGAGAACTCTACAATTCAGGGCTGTATGCGAAACATTATTTGATTCTGTTTGAATTTGCGGCTGTTAGTTTGCCAAAAAAAAAAATTTCCCTTGATAAAAAAAAACTGTTGCAGGTAAACTACCCCTTTCCCTCAACCGATCTTCACCAAAAACAACAGGTCGTGAGTACTCTACAAATCAGGGCTGTATGCAAAACATTATTTGATTCTGTTTGAATTTGCGGCAGTTATCGTTTGCCATAGAAAAAAAATCTACAGACAGACACACAGACAGACAGACACACACACAGACACTTTTCGGAAAACGACTTTTTTTCATGTTTTGAGTGTAGTAGAATCAGAATCTGCAATAATCTCGAACACGATTTTTTTTGCCATCACCATACTTCCATTCCTTAAGGAATATGGAAGTAAAATTACCCTTGATAAAAAACCGTTGCAGGTAAACTACCCCTTTCCCTTAACCGATCTTCACCAAAAACGACAGGTCTTGAGAACTCTACAATTTAGGGTTGTATGCAAAATATTATATGATTTTGTGTGAATTTGCGGCTGTTATCGTTTGCCATAAAAAATACCCTTGATAAAACAAAAAACGTGGCTGGTAAACTACCCCTTTCCCTTAAACGATCTTCACCAAAAACAATAGGTCTTTAGTACTCAAGAAATCAGGGCTGTATGCAAAAACATATTTGATTCTGTTTGAATTTGCGGCTCTTATCGTTTGCCATAGAAAATACCCTTAAAAACATAAAACGTTGCAGGTAAACTACCCCTTCCCCTTAACCGATCTTCACCAAAAACAAAAGGTCTTAAGAACTCTACAATTTAGGGCAGTATGCAAAACATTATTTGATTATGTTTGAATTTGCGGCTGTTATCGTTTGCCATAGTAAATACCATTGTTAAAACATAAAACGGTACAGGTAAACTACCCCTTTCCCTTAACCGATCTTTACCAAAATCAACAGATCGTGAGAACTCTACAATTCAGGGCTGTATGCGAAACATTATTTGATTCTGTTTGAATTTGCGGCTGTTATCGTTTGCCAAACAAACAAAATTACCCTTGATAAAAAAAAACCGTTGCAGGTAAACTACCCCTTTCCCTCAACCGATCTTCAACAAAAACAATAGGTCGCGAGTACTCTACAAATCAGGGCTGTATGCAATAAATTATTTGATTCTGTTTGAATTTGCGGCTGTTATCGTTTGCCATAGAAAAAAAATCTACACACACACACACACACACACACATTTTTCGGAAAACGAATTTTTTTCATGTTTTGAGTGTAGTAGAATCAGAATCTGCAATAATCTCGAACACGATTTTTTTTGCCATCACCATACTTCCATTCCTTAAGGAATATGGAAGTAAAAAATTCGTTTTCCGAAAAGTGTCTGTGTGTGTGTCTGTCTGTCTGTGTGTCTGTCTGTAGATTTTTTTCTATGGCAAACGATAACTGCCGCAAATTCAAACAGAATCAAATAATGTTTTGCATACAGCCCTGATTTGTAGAGTACTCACGACCTGTTGTTTTTGGTGAAGATCGGTTGAGGGAAAGGGGTAGTTTACCTGCAACGTTTTATGTTTTAACAAGGGTATTTCCTATGGCAAACGATAACAGCCGCAAATTCAAACACAATCAAAAGATTATTTGCATACAGCCCTAAATTATAGAGTTCTCAAGACCTATTGTTTTTGGTGAAGATCGGTTGAGGGAAAGGGGTAGTTTACCTGCAACGTTTTTTTAACAAGCGTATTTTCTATGGCAAACGATAACAGCCGCAAATTCAAACAGAATCAAATAATGTTTTGCATACAGCCCTGATTTGTAGAGTACTCAAGACCTATTTTTTTTGGTGAAGATCGGTTAAGGGGAAGGGGTAGTTTACCTGCAACGTTTTTTTATCAAGCGTATTTTCTATGGCAAACGATAACAGCCGCAAATTCAAACAGAATCAAATAATTTTTTGCATACGTCCCTGAATTGTAGAGGTCTCAATGACTTTCGATTTTGGTGAAGATCAGTTAAGGGGAAGGGGTAGTTTACCTGCAACCTTTTACGTTTTAACAAGAGTAAAGTACTTGAAAATTTATTTAAACTTTTTGAAACAATGGTAATTGTTAAAAATAAAATAATTTTGTTGCCAGGCAATAAAATTATAATTTTTTCATTTTAATGTAATATAATATTTTTCATTTAATACAGCAATAAAAAGGCAGGTAAGACACAGCCTGGCTGTTTGGCTGAAAATGATTTTAAATATAAATCTTAGAATATGGAAGTCATGTATGGTTCTCCATACCGGTATTTTCATGTTTTGAGTGTAGTAGAATCAGAATCTGCAATAATCTCGAACACGATTTTTTTTGCCATCACCATACTTCCATTCCTTAAGGAATATGGAAGTAAAAAACAAACAAGGAAAATTACTACAGTAAAACCAGCCTAAAACGGAACGCGATCGTTCTGGTATTTTTTCCGTTTTCACAGGTTTCCGTCTTACAAATGGTTGTGTTTTAATAAAACAAAGTACAAAAAATATGATCGCATAGGATTACAATGAAGGAATAATTTAAAATAAAAGTCTGTAAATAAAAAATAGGTTCATATGTATTGTATTACTGTATTTTCAACTTATGTACAATAATTGCAGTTTCTCTCCTAGTTTCTCTGTCCCCACATGTCTTTCAAAGTGCATTGTTGCGACTTCTTCACAAGAGAACGTTGTATGATCTCTTTTGCATCCTGCATCAACTCCAGGAGTTCTGGAACATTCTTGGAAGCTGTAAATTCCTGAAGGTCACTCACAACAGGTAGTGCTTCTCCAAAAGTGCGTATTTTTAGTTCCCTTTCATTGCCTTCATCGTCGTCGTCCATTTCTTCCATGACTTCACACCTGCTGTTTTCGGCTGCAATATCAGCTTCACTTTGAATGTCTTCAGTCGTGGCAAGTTCATTATCAAAGTTTACTATATCTTCAGCTTCATCTGGCAGATTTCCTTGTTTACAGAGAACAGAAATTTCCTGTAAATTTTCCACTGTAACATCTTGTGTATCCGCCAATGCTTGTGCAGGGAAACCAGCTTTAAGGAAACACTTCTTCACTGTTTTGGGGAGAATTTTCTTCTTGGCCTGATGGATCCAGTTAACAGCATCAAGGACATTAATCTGTTTAACAAGCTGAGAAACATTGGTACAGGTGTTGATTTTAGCAACAAGTGACTGCAGTACAAACTTCCTATAAAAGGATTTAAGTGTATAAATTACACCCTGATCCATAGGTTGTGTAATTGAAGTTGTGTTGGGGGGGAAATAGGCTAGCTTCACATTAGACAAATCAATCCTTGGATGACAGGTTGCATTGTCCAAGAACAAAATGACCTTACAACCTTGACTTTTCATTCTTCCATTAAAAGAAAGAAGCACTGGTCATCCAGGCTTTTTTATTAGATCGGCAATTGACTGGGAGGGAATTACGATCCAGGTGTCGGAAGGGCCTGGGACATGCTGATTTTCCAATCACTATAGGTTTTTCAATTTCACCAGTCATGTTAGCGCAAATAAATAACGTAAGTTTTTCTTTAGAAAGCTTGCCACCTGTGCATTTATCACTACGTCAGTCAGTGTGTTTGAAGGCAACACTCTAAAAAAACAAACTTGTTTCATCACCATTATACACATTTCTAGGTTCATATCCCGCAACTAGATCTCCAATTTTCCCTTTCCAGTCCGCTACTGTCTGCATATCAACATCATTTGCTTCACCACACACAGCATTAAAAACAATGTTATGGCGATGTTTGAAACTCTCGAGCCACCCATTGGACGCTTTGAAATTGTGCTTGTCTAATTTTTTTGCTGCCTCTAAAGCTTCAGTCTGTATCAATGGTCCAGAAATAGGAATTCCTTTAGTGTGCGCACTACCAAACCACTCGAACATAGCACGATTTATTTCATCATAGTCCGTAGATTTTGTGATGCGTTTCACATGTCCTGCTGTTCCCTTTACCCACACGTCTTTAATTTTTATTTTGTTTTTCAAAATGTCATAAATTTGAGTTTTCCCACTTTAAACAACACAGTTAATTCTTTAGCTGGATGTTTGTTTTTTTCGTGTTCTTCAATAACTTCAATTTTCTCCTCCAGTGTAAGTGTCTTATGTTTAGAAGTCATTGTTACTGAATTACGTAGACAAATACAGTAAAAAGTAAATTTAAAAATCACTCAAGTTCACAGTTTTCTTCCACTCGTACTTAATCACTTGTCAGAACGAAACTGAGAATGAATACACTATACAGTACCAAACACTTGTACCCTACCGTGTGTATTACAAGAGGGTTGGAAGAAGTAATGGTACATTGCTTTCACTTACAGATGTTGCCCCATGTAGCGTACCTGCTGCGTCCTTGAAGAAAGATTAGAGTTAATGGTTCCTAGAACTTCGGTGCAAGTACAATCGCGCTCAAAATTAATGCCTATCACTTTTTCAAAATTTAAAATGATCAAAAAAATTTAGTACGTAGCTATGTATTACGCATAAAATAATCCGTCTTAGTCAGGTTATTTACGCAAACGGTTCCCGAAAATTATTCCGTTTCCACATTAGGCAGTTTTCCAGTTTTAGAGTATTATTTTACATAGGAAACAACTCCGTTCCGAAATATATTTTCCGTTTGTCCAGGTTTCCGGTATATAGAGCGTCCGGCTTAGGCAGGTTTCACTGTACTAACTCACAGAGATATTGTAATAAAACTTTAATTGTGTTTAATTAATCGGTTACATTTAATTTGATGTGTATTAAAATATCGGGCGCCATGTTGCACAACCACTGCACAACAAATACAAAACTTACCTTGAAATGCCAGAATTCGGGTTACACGAACCAGGTTCGCGGAATATATTACCTGAAATAATTACACTCAAAATGAAACGTACCATTGACTTTTTATTTTTAAAGATGACTCTACACATTGAAAATTGACTACATGTTACGCCAGGTGGCGTTTATCAAATATTAAACCCTTACAACACTTTATCCCTCCAAAATAAATACCTTGTTAATGATTAATGCATAATAAGCTTGAGAAACATAAATATTTTTGGCACAACCCAGCACTTTTTAATATTGAATAGTATCCACTCTCTCACTCTCTCCCATTCATACTCTGGTACATTTTCTTTAAAAATGAGCTCATGTTATTAAATTTGGATAATTTTGAATATTTGATTTTTTATATTGAATATTTGATTGGTTTTACAGCCAATTGTACTTAGCTGTCACTTCCTGTCCTTTTGAGTTACGGACATCGAAAACGTCTCATCTTTGATCACACACTCTCATTTTCGTAGTGTCCCATCGTGGATTACACGCTTCCGATGTTTTAACTCAAAAATGTTAATATATAACTGTTATTAATAAACTTTTGGTGGGGTAAAATTTAAATAATCACACTTCGTGAATTTGCCGGCCGGCTCTCTTCACTGTCTAGACGAAAATGGCCACGTTTCACCACTGAGCATTGCAGAGGTGGGGCAAAACTACGTCACTGATTCTTTTGTTTGAACGGCCAAGCCTAGTTAAATACAATTGTATAATAATGCGCCTTGCATTCTTTCGTCTGACGTAATCATGGGCTAGGCTTGTTTACCCATTATTATGACGATCTGTTTTGTGCTACTTTTGTCATTTTCCACTGACCTCGACACAAATCCTGTTAACTCAATATTGCGTTATTGAAAATTCTCAATAACTTTACCAATCTTTTATATGGGATATAAAATGAAATACAATAATTATGCTTTGGAACAATGATTTCCCAAAATTATTATGGTACCAGAATTGTACCGTCACAAAACCCCCTCAATGAAAGATTTTATGCCGAAGCATAAAAACTCTCATTGACACAATCGTACTTCCTAAAGGGATCAGCTAGGATATGTTGCCACAACCCCCTTACTATTTATGTGAAAAGAAATACAAGAACTCACCCGTGGTCCGATGATGGTGACAGTACCTGCATGACCTTACTGGACTTCTCCTACGAGATCCCAACACCATAAGGCCAATCAGGCGCGTAACGCTCCTGCTCTGATGCGCTGGCCAGCTCAGGACCGCCGTCACAACATCACCAAACACTGAAACAATAAATCAAAAATATCAAAATAGTGGCTTGGTATAATGCTATATCCCTAACTGATCTGTTTCCCCTTAGCTATGTGCTGGTTTGTGTTAAGAAGCACTGGGTTTGCTTCAACTCAACAAGAATTATATAGAAGTGCCATTTTCTCTTCATTGACTCCCCTTAACATTATAAAATCTTTTCGATTCCCATCGATAATAATTAACCCTTTTCTGTTTTCATAATTAATATAATTATAGAAGAAACACAAATCTTTATACTACCATTGAAACGTATCATCCACAATTTATGGATACAATTACTAAAATCTCCCTGTTTTAGGAAGAGGGAGAAAAACATTTTATATTAAAAAATTTACTATTATTATTATCATTAACAGTAATTAATCCGATGCTGTTAACAATATTTACCCCTCTTTCTCCTCCACACACACTATTTCCCCCCCGAACTGTGGCGTTCAGTTGCCTCCACAAGGACTGAGGCAGAAGGAGTGAGCACTTTTTTCTTTTCTCTCTCTCCCATCCTTGCTTCAGCTTTACAAAAAATATTCAAGGTATGTACCCCTACTTTTATTCTTATAATATGCCCCTAAGGTCTACCACCCATACTTAGGTGAAGTAGCCTATGCAAACAAATAAATAAATAAATACCTTTTTCTTTATCCGTGCTGCGACTACGCCTTTGATGTCTTACGACATGTTTCGGGAACACGTTCCCATCATCAGGTAAAATTGTTTTTTCTTCTAGTTCATAACGAACGTGTCAAGAATATAATAATTAAAACACATCAACACATAAACACATAACACAATGAGTATGATAGAACTCAGTCCACGTAACAGTGCGCACTGCCGTACTATAACTGACCACGTAATCAAACTATATATTCGGCTGGTGTACACAAGCGTTATCACTCTTCAATACAGTATCATATAAACAGTGAGATTTAAATGTTAATTGATCATTAAGCAGTAGGTTTGGTTGAAATAAAAGCGCTTTATATATTTCATATTCTTCCATGGCATCCATGTATCGGCTCTTACTGCATATATGTATGGGCGTAAAGTTATCTGTGAAACCACTATAACTGTGATTGCTGTTTACCAGATGTAAAGCAAAGTTGGATTTGATTGACTTGATGTTCCTTTTTGGCAAATGTTCTTTATATCTGTCTTTAAATTTCCAGCCCGTTTGTCCTATGTAGAATTTATCACATTCACTACACTGGATTCTATATATGCCAGAACTGTTTTCGGTTGTTTTTTGTGTTCGAGGTTTTAATATGTTCAATATGTTATTGGTAGTTTTGAAGGACACGATGATGTCTAATTTTCTTAATTCATTTTTTATTATATTAGGAATCACATTAGTATATTCAACTGAAATATAATGGTTCTTTTTACCATCTAATTTTAATTTTCTTTCCATTTTATTCCTACGTTTGCGAATTAAGTTATCTATTATATCACTTTTATATCCATTATTGACAGCTATATGTTTAATAATATTTACTTCATCTTGAAAATCTTCCTGGTTCATAGGTATAGTTAAAAGTCTATTTACGAAAGCATTAAAAGAGGCCATTTTCTGTGTATATGGGTGGAATGAATCAGCATGGACAGTTATATCCGTGGTAGTAGGTTTCCTGTATATTTTATATGTGATACAATCAGCGTTTCTTCGAACAGAAAGGTCTAAAAAGTTTAGGCAATTTTCATTTTCTACTTCCATGGTGAATTTTATGTTGTTATTTATGTTGTTCATGTATTTGAGTAACATGTCCATTTGTCTACAAGTGCCATTAAAAACCATGAACGTATCGTCAACATATCGCGTGTATGAGATAATTTTATCGTGGTAACTGTTACAGTTAGATGGCAGATATATACCTTAACTTTTATGAAAATAATTATCTGCTATCTAACTGTAACAGTTACCACGATAAAATTATCTCATACACGCAATATGTTGACGATACGTTCATGGTTTTTAATGGCACTTGTAGACAAATGGACATGTTACTCAAATACATGAACAACATAAATAACAACATAAAATTCACCATGGAAGTAGAAAATGAAAATTGCCTAAACTTTTTAGACCTTTCTGTTCGAAGAAACGCTGATTGTATCACATATAAAATATACAGGAAACCTACTACCACGGATATAACTGTCCATGCTGATTCATTCCACCCATATACACAGAAAATGGCCTCTTTTAATGCTTTCGTGAATAGACTTAACTATACCTATGAACCAGGAAGATTTTCAAGATGAAGTAAATATTATTAAACATATAGCTGTCAATAATGGATATAAAAGTGATATAATAGATAACTTAATTCGCAAACGTAGGAATAAAATGGAAAGAAAATTAAAATTAGATGGTAAAAAGAACCATTATATTTCAGTTGAATATACTAATGTGATTCCTAATATAATAAAAAATGAATTAAGAAAATTAGACATCATCGTGTCCTTCAAAACTACCAATAACATATTGAACATATTAAAACCTCGAACACAAAAAACAACCGAAAACAGTTCTGGCATATATAGAATCCAGTGTAGTGAATGTGATAAATTCTACATAGGACAAACGGGCTGGAAATTTAAAGACAGATATAAAGAACATTTGCCAAAAAGGAACATCAAGTCAATCAAATCCAACTTTGCTTTACATCTGGTAAACAGCAATCACAGTTATAGTGGTTTCACAGATAACTTTACGCCCATACATATATGCAGTAAGAGCCGATACATGGATGCCATGGAAGAATATGAAATATATAAAGCGCTTTTATTTCAACCAAACCTACTGCTTAATGATCAATTAACATTTAAATCTCACTGTTTATATGATACTGTATTGAAGAGTGATAACGCTTGTGTACACCAGCCGAATATATAGTTTGATTACGTGGTCAGTTATAGTACGGCAGTGCGCACTGTTACGTGGACTGAGTTCTATCATACTCATTGTGTTATGTGTTTATGTGTTGATGTGTTTTAATTATTATATTCTTGACACGTTCGTTATGAACTAGAAGAAAAAACAATTTTACCTGATGATGGGAACGTGTTCCCGAAACATGTCGTAAGACATCAAAGGCGTAGTCGCAGCACGGATAAAGAAAAAGGTATTTATTTATTTCAATTTCACTGCGACTGGAGACCAAATATAATGAACAAACAAATAATCTTAGAGTCCCCTAAATCTCCCATTAAATTTCCAAGTTGAACCAATTTCATAGGCAACCAACTATGGTCAGGTTTAACAATTGCTGGCCACAGCTGGTTGTCGTCCAAAACCACGATTAGTGCTGGTAAGACAGTAATCGCCCGAAATATGGGGAATCGCAATAGTTTGACACGTTGTGTCTTATGTAGTCACATTTGGAACTACCCTAAAACTAACAATTTATACATATTACATATATATGAATCCTCCTTACAAGACTAACACACATTATAAACATAATAATCATATTATCACTGTTCATAAAGCAGTCTCAATACATCACCATAGTATCACTATGTTCTTCTAACCACTTAAGGTTATTACTTCAACATAAAATTTTATTTATCACTTGACAAAGATAAACATAATTTACATAATTTAAATGTTATCTCCAAAAAAAAAAAACGGTTGATTTCTTTCTTTATTTACATAATTAAATTTGTATAGACAATTTAAAATTGAGTATAGACACTTTTCAAGTTCCAACTTTCACTTTTCAAAAACAATACCTTCTTACTACTGGATAACAAGTACAACAATGGATATCTCAAATTTCTAGGTTATACAGAAAAATAACTCCTTAATGAGTTAACACTTTATGTTACAAAATTTTGGATGTTCTATTCTATAATTTTTAGAATAAAACCAACATTCATGGAAAAATGCCAATCATTTTTTTTTTTTTTATCCCACGAAACAAGGGGTCCCCCTCCCCATTCAACAATAAAATTAAATTTCTACTTGCACCAATTTGTGGAGTAAGACCATCGTTGCTTTCACCCCAGATGGCATTTCCGCCAACCATGGTCCGCCTCCAGATTACCAAAATCCACGATCAGAGGTGGTGAGTCTGTGATCGCCCGAAAATGGGGGAGAGTCCCTTCTGAAAAGTAATATACATCAAATTAATACTCATACACTTGTTAATATCAAAAACAAAACAATATTTATAATACCTAAGATGAGCAGTACAATTTTAAATTTGTAGCATTGTGTGTTCCTACTATCTCTCCAGTCACGTTTTTCTGCAACACATATGAATTTTGCATTTTAATCTCTACTATCTCATAAGGTCCCTCGTAGAGTAGGAAGAACTTCTTGATTTCTTTGTCTTGCGCACTCGATAAGTCATGCCTTCTTACTAATACCATTTGTCCTATATTATATTTAACCCACTTACCTCTTGCGTCGTGTCTACGTTTTCTCTGTTCGCCTTTGCTTATTAAGTTTTCGTTAGCCAACCGGATTTTAATGTTCACATCAGTTGTCCTGCTCTCAGGTGGATAATCGAACAGTTGTTCTAAAATTCTCGGGGGGCGTGTTCCTCTTACCAACTCATGAGGTGTATAGCCGGTGGACTCGTGGGTGGTACTGTTTAGCCAAGTTTCTACCTTTCTTACATACAATGGCCACTCGCTGTGTTTAGCATGACAATAGGCTCTGAAGATCCTGCGTATTTCTCTCATTACACGCTCAGCCTGGTTGGACTGGGGATGATACACAGCCGTATGCTTCATGAGGGATGCCTTCCCATCCTAATGTCTGGCGCCATCTTCCACTGATGAACTGCGGCCCATGGTCGGATAAAATTACCTTTGGCTTACCCACGTTAATCATATAATCCTTCGTCACCTTTTCACTCAATACCTTACTGGTAGCTCTTTTCACGCTATACAATTTTACATATTTTGAGAAAGTGTCAAGCAATACAAATATATAAACTACTCCGCCTCTACCCTTTGGCAATGGTCCAAACTAATCCACAACTAAATCAAAAGGTCTTTCTACCTTAACATAATTCAACTCACCTTCCACTCTGTAATTTACCACCTTCGACTTTTGGCACAAATTACAACTCCTCAACAGCTGTCTCACTCGTCTCTCCATATTCCTGAAAATACATGATTCTTTTAAAACATTCACACACTTTTTAGCCCCAAAATGACCATATCTTATATGACAATCCCAAATAATCTTCTCTTCCAACCCTTCTGGCACTACTAATCTCCAGTCACGTTCACCCCTACTACCCTCTTGAACAACAACCCTTTGTAAATTTGAAAATATTGATTGTACTCTGATTCATCCAACTCCGTCTCTAAACTGTTTATTATTTTCCCCGACTTACCATCTGCTCTCTGCATGGTTTTGATATCCTTCAACTCTTCTCCAAAGATTCTGTCTTCTCTGCTAATCTGAAAAATTTCAATTTCCTTTAAATCCCTACCTGTTTTATTATTCTCGCAATCTACTCTGGAAAGAGTGTCGGGTACCTTATTCTCTGTTCCTTTAATATACTCCCACTCGAAGTTGTACTCCTGCAAAACAAGTACCCACCTGGTTAAACGGCTGTGAGCAAGCTTACAAGTGTTGAGGAACGACAACGCTTTATGATCTGTTCGAATAATTGTTTTGTTGCCTAAGATGTATGTTCTGAATTTGCCGACTGCAAACACAATACTGAGCAATTCTTTCTCCGTTGTGGTATAGTTCTTTTCGGCTGGCAACAATGATCGGCTGGCGAATGCAATAGTTAGGTGTTCCCTCTCGTTATCCTCCTGATACAGTTCAGCACCTACTGCTACATTGCTGGCGTCCGTTTGCAAATAAAACACTTTATCAAAATCCAGATGGTTCATCATAATCATTTTACTAAATTTTCTCTTTATTTCTTCAAAAGCTCCACACTCCACGTGTCCCCATTTCCACTGCCTGTTCTTTTGCAATACAGCACTTAACTTTGCTGTGATGTGTGCGTAGTTCCTTTGAAATTTTCTATAAAAGTTGCACAGCCCAATAAAACTGAAGTTGCTTGATGTTCCGCGGTTCAGGGAAGCGCATAATAGATTCGACCTTGTCCGGGTTGGCGGAAATTTCGTCCGAAGTAATAATGAATCCTAAAAAATTAATCTTTGTTTGTAAAAATTTGGACTTGTCCCAATTTACTGTTAATCCTCCCACTTCTAATTTTTCTAACACATACTTTAAATGTTCTAAATGGTCTTCAAAAGTCCGTGATGCTATCAAAATGTCATCCACGTACACTGTGAGGAAATCTAAATCTTTTGGTCTCAAAATTCTGTCTAAACATTTAATGAAACTAGCTACGCTGGTATTTAACCCAAATGGTAGTCGCTTAAACTGATAATTTTCCCCATTAAATAAAAATGCTGTGTATGGCCTACTTACCTCAGCTAATGGTACTTGCCAATATCCGGCCGTCAGATCTAATGATGTCATGAACCTCACTTCACTAAACTTTTGAAATATTTCATTAATTGATTCCGGTGATTCCCGGTCTGGTATGATGATCTGGTTTATCCTCCTCGCATCTGAACACAATCTTACTCCTCCATCTTTTTTAATTACCACCACCAATGGATTTGAGTAGTGAGATACTGACCTCTCTATAATTCCACCTTCCATCATCTTGTCCAACTCTTCTTGCACCGCTCGTCGTTTAGAGTAAGGCACTGGATAGCTCCGCTGCATGAATGGTGTGTGTTCCCTAATCTGTAACATACATTCATAATTTTTTGCCTTTCCTGGAACATCGGCAAACACTCTCTTAAACTGCGCTATTACCTGCCACAACGCTATACGTTGGCCACTCCTTATCACCTCACCCCCACTACAGAATTCATCCGCCCTTATCTCCCATACTGCTTTATTAATATTGCTCATTTCATTATCAACATCTTCAAAATACTCACCCTCTCTACACAAATTTATTTTAGTATCTATGTTATTCTCAACTACTCGCTTTTGTAACAATTTCACACCAGTTGTTTTAACTTTATTCATCACACTTTCAAAATTAACTTTAACAGACCGATCACCCCCATCTAGCTCTAACACCTTCTCTTTGAAATTTATCACAGCTTTATTTCTTTGTAAAAAATCATTGCCTAAAATGATGTCTAAACTTAGCCCCTTGACCACCAAAAATGTATTGTCAAAATTCATATCTCCAATTGAAAAACTTAAATGTATTTGCTTGGTCACACGTTTACTACGTACTCCCGTGACTCCTATTACTGTAACCCCTGCTGCGGGTAGAACTGGAATATTCTTTTTAAATTCTTTTAATTCGCTTAAAATGTTTTCGGCTATTACTGAAATCTCACTCCCCGTGTCAACAAGTGTTCTAAATTTCCTATTTTCTATTGTTACCTGGATTTCCGTGAGTCCAGCTCTCACCTCCATTGTTGTGTTATTTTCCTCCTCCAACAAGTCAGCTATTATATCTGTTTTGATGACGTTAGATTGGACATCTTCTATTGGTCGGACCTCATGAGCTTCCCTGAACAGTGGTCGGGTCCTAGTTACCACTGTTGACTTCAGTTTTCCGGCTGTGGCCTGCTGTTACTGGTGGTGGGTGCCTGGTGTCCCCTTGTCGGTCCCTGGTTATGGTTGGGTGTTCCTCGGGTACTCGGTGCTCCTCTGTTTGGCGGTACAAACTGCTTGGTGTTGTTACTACTCCTTGGTTCGTTTCTTGGTACCTTACATTTGTAGCAATGTTGCATATGGGCACGGTTCCCCGTTCTACACCTAGAACAACTCCACTCACCTGGTTGCTGTAAATCAGTACGATACATATTATGATTATTATTTCCATTATAATAATTCCTTTGCCGATTAAACTCGGTGTTGTTATTAGTTATATTATGTGGTATGGGTCGTCTACCCATTTCACGATCATTTATACTCTGTAGTATATCTAATACTCTTTCTAGCTCGTTTAGAGTTTCTATTTCTTTTGTCATTAACGTAACCTGCACTTCTCTTGGTAAGTGCTTACTCACGTATCTAACAAATGATTTAAATGGTATTGGTGGCTCTAAGTATTTTGCCTTGTTATATAGTTTTGTCACATATATTGTGATATTATTATTATTAGGGTTATGTCCGATGAAATTACCCGCTCCCATAATACGACTTCTTAAAGTTTCCTGTTCTTCTTCCGTCCAATATTTGCCCTTAAAAGCTTTTTCAAAGTGTCATAACAATCCCATTCTCATCGATGAGCCTCAGCCCATATTATTGAATTACCTTTGAAACACTTTACTATTTTGGTTAATTTTACTTCCCAACTACTGCTACTGAAATAATTATACTCCCATGTCTGATTCAAAAAACGCATGGGATGTATCACCCTGTTTTCATGGGTAAAATTTTCTAGTTCTATTTCATTATATAAATCCCTAGTCACTACCACTCTATCATTAATACTCGAAATATTTTTATGAATTTCCCCCCGTAACTCATTTTTCACACTTGTTAAACTATTAGCAATTAAATCATATTTATCATGCACATCATTATTGTTTTGTATAGCTAAATCATCTATTTCTTTGATCTTATTCTGTAAAATACTTATTCTACTCTTAGTATTTCTTTCATGTTCTGATATACATGTAGTATTGTCTATAGTTTCAATATTTTTTGTGATATCCACAACATTTGATTCAACTTTCTCTAATTGACTTTGCAAAACATTTGTTTTCAATTCTATTTGGTTATTTATTTCACAATTTGTTTTAATTTCTATTTGACTTTCTACATAAGTTAAACATTTCTTTTCTATTTCTTTATTTTGTGACTCTATCTGGTTTTTAACTGTGTCATTAATTTGATCAATTTTGTTATCCAAATTACTTATTTAATATTAAATTTCTCATGAATATCTACCGTGTGTTTTTGGATATTATCACAACGTGTTTCTATTTCGTTAATTCTCTCATCAAAGTGACAATTTTGTCTCTTAATTTCATTTTTTATTTCGTCAAACTTTACATCAAAACTATTTCTGATTTCATTTTTCTGCTCGTTAAATTTTTCATCAAAATTATCGAATCTTACACTCTGTTCATCAAATTTGTCATTCAAGTTATTATATTTAACATTAGAATCACTTTTTTGCTTATCTAGCTTCTTGTCTAACTTTAACAGTAATTGCATCATTGCACTAATCTCATCTGTTTTATTTTCATGACCTGAGATGGAGGTTACCGTTACTGTCTCTGCAGTTGCAGTCATATTCGACTCGTCAATCTGACTAACTGGTATTAATGGAACATCCATCTCACTAGTCAAACCTACATCAGTTGTACTAATTTCTATAGTTTTATTGTCATTGGTACTCATTTTGGTTCTTATATCTCTAACACATATATGTTTATAACCTCGTAACTTAACCCTACCTTTCGCACGTGTTTACGTACTTTCCCAATTATCTCAGGTAAATATTCCGTTTCTCCGGTAGGTATACTCCACATAAAATTAAGTCTTATGTCGAGTCCCTGTTCGCAAAAGCCATTTGTAATAAAACTTTAATTGTGTTTAATTAATTGGTTACATTTAATTTGATGTGTATTAAAAAATCGGGCGCCATGTTGCACAACCACTGCACAACAAATACAAAACTTACCTTGAAATGCCAGAATTCGGGTTACATTAACCAGGTTCGCGGAATATATTACCTGAAATAATTACACTCAAAATAAAACGTACCATTGACTTTTTATTTTTAAAGATGACTCTACACATTGAAATTGACTACATGTTACGCCAGGTGGCGTTTATCAAATATTAAACCCTTACAACACTTTATCCCTCCAAAATAAATACTTTGTTAATGATTAATGCATAATAAGCTTGATAAACATAAATATTTTTGGCACAACCCAGCACTTTTTAATATTGAATAGTATCCACTCTCTCACTCTCTCCCATTCATACTCTGGTACATTTTCTTTAAAAATGAGCTCATGTTATTAAATTTGGATAATTTTGAATATTTGATTTTTTTATATTGAATATTTGATTGGTTTTACAGCCAATTGTACTTAGCTGTCACTTCCTGTACTTTTGAGTTACGGACATTGAAAACGTCTAATCTTTGATCACACACTCTCGTTTTTGTAGCGTCCCATCGTAGATCACACGCTCTCGTTTTCGTAGCGTCCCATCGTAGATCACACGCTCTCGTTTTCGTAGCGTCCCATCGTGGATTACACGCTTCCGATGTTTTAACTCAAAACTGTTAATATATAACTGTTATTAATAAACTTTTGGTGGGGTAAAATTTAAATAATCACACTTCGTGAATTTGCCGGCCGGCTCTCTTCACTGTCTAGACGAAAATGGCCACGTTTCACCACTGAGCATTGCAGAGGTGGGCAAAACTACGTCACTGATTCTTTTGTTTGAACGACCAAGCCTAGTTAAATACAATTGTATAATAATGCGCCTTGCATTCTTTCGTCTGACGTAATCATGGGCTAGGCTTGTTTACCCGTTATTATGACGAACTGTTTTTTGCTACTTTTGTCATTTTCCACTGACCTCGACACAAATCCTGTGTAGCGGGTCAATTTTTGGGTTTTTTTGTTTTAACCGTTTGGGGCATTTATATATTTTTATTCAGTTCGTTTTCGGTCGGGAGCTTTATAAAACATTGCGAAATAATTGTATTGTGCAATGTATTTGTCCGTACAACATAACAGTGTTAAGAAACAGTTCGAAACAAAGCAGTAAGGCGCAGTTGTTGTTGAGGAAGGCGGTGGAGCATCTGCACCTCCACAAAATTCTGAGAACTTTGTACCTGTGTGTGGCAGCGCACATACGCAACTGCTCAATCACGCTCAAAGGACGCTCTAACAAAAAACCAAGATGGCTAGAGAGAATAATATTTGTCGTTTTCTTCAAGATCCCCCGGAAGCACTGTTTTAAGTCCCACCCACTTTTATGACATTAGCCAGTGCCTAGTTGAAATCGTCTGCTATCGTCACTCCAACAACTACATGACTAGTATGAGTCGAAACTGGGACGACTAACTGGAAGGCATTGATGTCCGTCGTCTTGACAAAAATGCTCCCGGAGTGGGGAACAGAGAGACGCCATATAGTCCACGAGGTACAGAGTTCACCTACAGACGCTGATCGTGTTGTGCGGGCCCGGTCGGACGAACTTCAAAAAATATGAACAATCAGTATAATACCGTTTTAACACCGACCGGGACCCAAGGAATTAATAGATAATAGACTTACTACATTGGTTAACTGAGGAAACGAAGTTATAAATAGACAAGTTAACGGGCAACGAATCGGGCGAACGGAATCCACGTGTTTGGCCAGAATCGCGACAGTGAGGTGTTACCGATACAAAAATGAATTTATAAAAAATGTTAAGGGGTTTGTTAATATTTTGTGTGTGTGTGTGTGTGTGTGTGTAAAAAATGCAGGCTGGGCAGTCTGAATGGTATAAAATAAGGTAAGCCGTAGATTGTAAGTCAGATTATAACAGAGTCACGTGTTGCACAACACCTGAATATGTATTTATTAAAAGTATGTTCTTAATTTCACTCAAGTAATAGTAAAACATTAAATGGAAATTCTCTTCTAAAATGAGTTGTGTCAGTACTTAGCATAACCCACAGACCATGTTTGTATCTAGGTACATGTGAACGAACCCTGGGACCCTGTAAGCTTTCGTAACGGTAAGTAACAAATTAATTGGAAATATAATAATAATAATATATGTGATTGATCGGTAAGTCACAATGGCGCCACGAAACAGGCACGAATATAATTAATTATAAATAATTAATTGGATTCCGCATCGATATGGATACAAGCATGTTCTAGGTTAGCTTAGTAACCTAACGGTAGATTACAAAATTTAAATAATTACTGTATTTATTTTATTTAATTTAATTAATTATTCTATTTAAGCAATTTATATAATTTCATTTATATCAATAATATAAAATGTCAAATAACGAAACTGACGTAAATAAAATGAGTGTCGAAGTTTTCGACGACTCAAACGTTAGTAACTATGAAACACACTCGACTCCAAGTGTGAGTCAGAGTGAAGCAGAAATAAGTATAACAGATCAAAGTAAAATAAATGAAGATTCAGGGATTCAAATAACCCCGAAATTAGATAGGGAAAGTAGAATTGATAGTAAAGAAGTCGGCTTCACTGACGGAAATATAGCAGCGCAATCTACTCCGTCGACAACACGAACTAAAGGGTTGTCGATGGACGATCTGTTTAATCTAATGAAAACCATGTCTGAAAATATAAATAGCAATTATAAAGAGCAACAAATTGATATGAAAACCATGTCTGAAAATATAAATAGCAATTATAGAGAGCAACAAAGTGATTCCAATGTCAAGTTTCACGAGTTAAAGAACGAGATTCAAGAACTAAATAAATGTTTAGAAAGTACCCATGAGACAATAATGACCAGTCTAAATAAATTAGAACAAAGTGTAGAGCGAATGGGAGTACAGGTGATGAATGCAATGCCAGATAATGAGTTGACAAGTAATAACAATGATAATACAAATAAAAATGTGGTGTTAGAAAATGATGGTGTAGATGTTGAGAGTGATAACGTAATTGTAGAAAGAGTAGAAGTTGATAATGAAATGTTAATGTGTGTCAGTGAGTTAGAGAGAGAGAGAAAAAATAATGTTGTAGTAGAGTGGGGACAGAGGGGAAATTTTCCTTTTATTATTTACGATGATTTAATGTGGTCACAAGAGTTTTTGAAGGGCAATAGTCCCGTGTTAGTAGAAGATTTGAGTTTAGTTTATTTGTATAAGTTTATACCCTCTGTGCGGAATGATTTTATAAGTATGAGATGGTGTTATGATGAGAGTGATTTAAATAGAGAATTGTGTGTTGAGAGAGAGATAGAGTTATATGAATTAAAGAGAGATTATGAGGAGTTGAAAGAAATATTAGAAGTATATTTAAACCCGAATGATGTAATTGATAATATAAAAGTAACTAACCCGATATTGGAAATATTTACTGACGGAGAGTTAACAGAAATACTTAACGAAGACTTGGTGAATGATTATTATGGTATAACAGATAAATTGAAATTGTTTGGTTATGACACACAAGACAACAATATGTGTGTCAATACAATTGAAAAGTGTTATTTAGAACCAAGATTAATTTTTGACGATGGTGGCTGAACTAGAATATCAGTGTATAGACCTTGTTTGAATTTTATAAATTCCTGGTAATGACCTTGCTGATTTGGACATCTGAAGTGAGATACACTTGAACAGTTTTGACGTATATTTTGTAAATAATATTGAATTCATTTGTGTGTATTGTGAAATGTAATGTGTATATGTTTTAGAAAATGTTGTATTAATAATAATAATATTATTAATATTTTTGCACTCTAATTAAATAACAAAATAATTACGAAGACAATAGTTAATGATTTGCAGAATGTTGATAATAATTGAGATATGTTATTTTAATAATCAAATGAATATTTAATTTTAATAATAAATTGAATTAAATGAGTGGAGATGTTTAGATAGTGTGATTGAATATTATGTGTTTGAATTTTATAAGGTAATTAAATTGTTTGGTGAGATTTTGATTTAATAATAATTAATAAGTAAATAAATGTTAAATGGTTTATTTTGTGGAACATAATGATTAAAAATGTGTATTAATAATAAATTTAGAATTTTTGAAAATCTGATTACAACACAGGATAAATTCATCATGATGATAAATAAAAAGAGTTAATGAAAAATTTTAAATAATAATGTTTATAAATTTTTATATAAATTATTTAAAAGAGAATTGTTTGTTTGATGTATGCTAATAATCCAGGTTTATTGCTATTCGTAAAATAAGGTTCATACTATAATTTTAAAGGTATCATTTTATGGTTGTGTGTTAGATATAGTTGTTGATAAAATGTATTTTCATTATGTGTGTAATTTTTTTTCATCATTAGACGCCTGGCAGGCAATCAACATAATAGAAGTAAGTGTTGATAATGTATTACATGTATTTGTTCAATTTTAAGATGTAGTTTCATTGTGTTTTTATTATGTTAGGCTATCAGCTGATCAACAATACCATGTCACTGGTATATTGGTTTGTAAATGTTACAAGTAATTAATGTTTAGTGTACTACAGATATTTTGAAGTAAAGATAAAAAGAGTATGCAAATTAATAAAAGATAATTCATGGGTGATAAGTGTTTTATGGGACATGCAGACCTGTCCAAGTTGAATTAAAAGTTGAATTTGCAAGAGTAGAGATGAATATAATGTAATGTTGGTTTTGAATTGATGTGATGTAACAGAGTTGGTGAAGTATTAATGCTGACACAGTGGTAATGGAGACTTTATGTAGAGTTTTGAATGATCTATATTTATGTTTATAGTTAATGAGGTTATTTTGTGTATTTGTAGTGAGGTAATGAGATTGAGATTTTTGGGGATGGCAATTTTGTATTAGGGGGTAGTGTATTTGGGGAGTCCGCAACAAGGGTTGGGACGGGATTAGAATAGATTTTAGTGAGGAGGGGCCGCCTTAGGTAGAATCCGGGCCGCCAAATAAGGGAATTGAGTTTTGGGAAGGGGAAACACGTATCCTATGTACAAAGGGTTGGAGAGTATTTTTTTTTTATATATGTAGAGAAGGCGGCGTTTTGAGTTAAATGGTAAGTTGTGGATTAGAGTGTTTTGATTAGTAGATATTTTTGATAGAGATGGGTGTCATGATAATTGAGTTGATGAATATTAGAGTCAGAGGGAGAAAGTTTATATAGGTATAGAAATCTAATACAGAAAAACGAGAATAAATAATTTACATCACCCACAGTATATTAAAGTAAGATTGTTGAAAAGAAAGAGAGATTCATGATAAAGAATATGCAATTGTTTATTTTTTTTCACCAGTGACAGAATTTTGATAAAATTTGAAAATAATGTAAAGTCAAGAATTGTTTGTTTTAAATAATTTAAATGTCAATCTGTTTATTATGTATAATAATATTTTGTTTGTTTTAGATACTTTATGTTATTATGTTTTGTATTTCAAGGTAGGATATTACAGATATTTAAAGTGTTTTCAAAAATCATACATAACATATGTAGGTCAAGGGTTTGGGACTTGACCTAGTTATGATCAGCTGATGAGTTCATACACCTACTAAGCTTGTAGAGTAGGAATTCAATTTTAATTTGTTTGTTTGATTAATTCAAACTAATATTTGAATAATTTTAATAAATGTTATTTAATAAATAAATTTAATAAAATCTTTTACTGAATAAATTTAAATTTTTTTTTGAATTTTAAAATTTTGAAAATTTTAAATTTTTTTTGAAAAAAAAAAAGAATTTTTTTTTGATTTTTCGCCTGCCAGCGAGTGAATATGTTGAGTAATGATTATTTTATTGTGTATGTATTAATGATGTTTCTTTTATTGTATTGCTTTATATTGGTAGGCTATAAATTGTTCTCATGCTAGAGTAAGGATGTATTTATATTATTAGAAATGTTTAGGTTAAGTCATTGAAACAAAAATTAGAAAAAAGAGGAAGAGAATTTTTTGATAAACGATTATTTTTTGAATTTTGAATTTTTTAAATTTTTGAAAAATTTTAAAAGAAAGTTTTATTCTTATGTGTTATGGTAATATGTAATGTTAGAGTGTGTGAGCCCAGTATTTGCCAAAGGCAGCCCAGCTTGCAAAAAGGGGATCCACATCGGCGGAGGAGCTGGAACGATTTTAGCTAGGGATTGAGGATTTTTGGGGGTAGCATGTTAGAAGGCAAGGTGGGCTGTGGTGCGAGTCTGATCAATTTCTCGGTGTTGGGATCTCTAACGGAGAAGTCCAGTGATCTCGTTCAGATGAGTACATAGTCGCTGAGCCAGGGGGGTCGTGTACCCATGAGATTAAGAACAAGGGGGTTGTTGGCACCAGTTCCTCTCCGGTCCTTTTCGGGATTATCGATGAGATTTCTTCTGTCATGAACAGCAGAATTCTCATCGAGGGGGTATTGTAGCGGGTCAATTTTTGGGTTTTTTTGTTTTAACCGTTTGGGGCATTTATATATTTTTATTCAGTTCGTTTTCGGTCGGGAGCTTTATAAAACATTGCGAAATAATTGTATTGTGCAATGTATTTGTCCGTACAACATAACAGTGTTAAGAAACAGTTCGAAACAAAGCAGTAAGGCGCAGTTGTTGTTGAGGAAGGCGGTGGAGCATCTGCACCTCCACAAAATTCTGAGAACTTTGTACCTGTGTGTGGCAGCGCACATACGCAACTGCTCAATCACGCTCAAAGGACGCTCTAACAAAAAACCAAGATGGCTAGAGAGAATAATATTTGTCGTTTTCTTCAAGATCCCCCGGAAGCACTGTTTTAAGTCCCACCCACTTTTATGACATTAGCCAGTGCCTAGTTGAAATCGTCTGCTATCGTCACTCCAACAACTACATGACTAGTATGAGTCGAAACTGGGACGACTAACTGGAAGGCATTGATGTCCGTCGTCTTGACAAAAATGCTCCCGGAGTGGGGAACAGAGAGACGCCATATAGTCCACGAGGTACAGAGTTCACCTACAGACGCTGATCGTGTTGTGCGGGCCCGGTCGGACGAACTTCAAAAAATATGAACAATCAGTATAATACCGTTTTAACACCGACCGGGACCCAAGGAATTAATAGATAATAGACTTACTACATTGGTTAACTGAGGAAACGAAGTTATAAATAGACAAGTTAACGGGCAACGAATCGGGCGAACGGAATCCACGTGTTTGGCCAGAATCGCGACAGTGAGGTGTTACCGATACAAAAATGAATTTATAAAAAATGTTAAGGGGTTTGTTAATATTTTGTGTGTGTGTGTGTGTGTAAAAAATGCAGGCTGGGCAGTCTGAATGGTATAAAATAAGGTAAGCCGTAGATTGTAAGTCAGATTATAACAGAGTCACGTGTTGCACAACACCTGAATATGTATTTATTAAAAGTATGTTCTTAATTTCACTCAAGTAATAGTAAAACATTAAATGGAAATTCTCTTCTAAAATGAGTTGTCAGTACTTAGCATAACCCACAGACCATGTTTGTATCTAGGTACATGTGAACGAACCCTGGGACCCTGTAAGCTTTCGTAACGGTAAGTAACAAATTAATTGGAAATATAATAATAATAATATATGTGATTGATCGGTAAGTCACACCTGTTAACTCAATATTGCGTTATTGAAAATTCTCAATAACTTTACCAATCTTTTATATGGGATATAAAATGAAATACAATAATTATGCTTTGGAACAATGATTTCCCAAAATTATTATGGTACCAGAATTGTACCGTCACAATATTACTATATGTGGCAAAAATAACACAACTCTTTATAGAATATGAAAATCACATGAACATTAAAAGTGTTACTATACAGAACATAAAACTTAAAAAAAAAATCAGTTATCTTCTGCTTTTTTTGTTCAACTGTTTTGTTGAATGCGAAATCACGCCATTTCTTGATGAACATAACATCAACTGCAGTTGCCTCTGTTTGTTGCTCGATGTACCTCGTTGCTAATTCCAGGGCTGCTCTTCCCTTAACGTGGCTCATTTTTTCCTCGACATTTCCCTCTTCCTCATTGACTTCTTCTTTTTCGTCTTCTTTGCAAATGACAGCTTGCACAATTTCAACATAGTTTAAAATCTCATTTTGAAGCTCTTCATCTTGACCCATTCTGCAACATCTTGTTGTACAAGATCATCAGAGTGAGGCAATTGTTGTAGATCTTTTAACAGAGATGCGTTGTCATCTGGTTCAAAACCCTGAATATTTGGTTCATCTGCTTTAGGGTTGTCCTCTTTATTCTTTTCAATGAGAAGACAAGAATTTGGCCATGCTTTTCTCCAAGACTTCGTAAATGTAGATGATGTTATTTCATTGTATGCCTTACCTACCATATAGATCACGTCTTTCATGTTGATTGTCTTTAAGGCCGGAATGAGACATGTGCTGCCTTCATTGTCCAGTTTACCTACCTAGAATTTCCGAAAGAAGCTTTCTGCGGTACCTTCTCTTAAAAGAATCGATAACCCCTTGGTCCATTGGTTGTGTAAGACTTGTGACGTTAGGTGGCAGAAATAATAATTTTATATCACTGTAATCTTCACATTCAAGTTCTTGCAGATGGGTAGGTGCATTGTCTAGCACTAAAAGTGCTTTAACTGGTAATTTCAAACTCGTCAAATGATGTTTCACTTTAGGAACAAATTCGCTTTCGAACCACTCCTTAAACAGATACGAATCCATCCAGGCTGATTTTTGTGCTCTGTAGTATACTGGAAGGGATGACATGTTTAAATTCTTAAAAGCTCTAGGTTTTGCAGATTTTCCGATTATTACAAACAAAGGCAGCTTGTGGGACCCTGAGGCATTTGAACATAAAGCCACCGTGATTCTCTCTTTACTGGCTTCAAATCCTGGGGCTGAAGTTTCCTTAGCCATAGCAAACGTTTTCTTGGGCAAGAGTTTAAAATTCAACCCTGTCTCATCAATATTATAGACTTGTTCTGGACTAAGATTTTTACTAGCAATGATGTCAGACAGTTTTTTTGAAAAATCGCTAGCTGCTGATGGGTCCGCCAACAATTTTTCAACACAAACGCCAATGAAATGGACTCCATGACACTTTTCCACATGATAGCCGTCCATCACTTGCCAAGAATGTACCGGCATCTTGAAGTTTTGAGTGTAGGATAATTGCTTTTTTCTTTTAAAATTGGTCAACTTATCGGAGTGCCTCTTTGGTGTTCCTGCATAAACCGTAACCATAAAGCATCGTCTACTAATTCATTATTTGTTTTTTTTTTTTAAGCGCATGCGTCGAAAGCACTTTTTCAGTTTCAATTTGAGTGCAGAAAGTCTCAATTGATTTTTTGTTTCGGCGCCAGTCATTAACAGTACTCTTGCTACATTAAACTCTTGGCAAATACTCTGGACCAATTCACCCTTATCGAGACGCTGAAGGACTTGTAATTTTTGGTCCATAATCACGAACGTGTGTTTTCGTTTCACGCTCATGTCAGAAAACATTTTTATTTATACAGATACATACAGTATTACTATATACACAGATTTATTTACACAGACTATATACACAGAACTCACAACATAAGACATACATCCGCACATGAACAAAAACGTGAGTCAACTGAGCTACATATATTTTCCGTTTAACAAGTTGGTGCCAATCGCTGGAGGTTCGTCTAGACTGTGTGACTCACCATATGGCTGGCCGAACCATCCGACGGCCGATCCAACCGAGGCCGGACTAGGGGGCGTCTACTGTATAATGATCCCCATGACAAAGTAAAAAAATATTTAATAAAGAGATTATATAGACAAAATGGAATGTGAGTGTAAAGTAAAGAAACCCTTTAATAAATTACCATGCATCGACATGCGAATACCGGAATCAACTTGCATACCGGCCCATAAACTAAACTAAAAATATTTGTAAATGTGAAATTAAATAAATAATAAAACAACAACATAGTAGTATACTATAATTAATTTTAAAGTAAAGCGTAGCTTTGGATAATTATAATGTAAAACAGTAGTACCGTAAATATCAAATACATGTGGAACTACTTTTATGATGAAGAGTAAACTACGCCAGGTTACAAATCTGCCCCTAAACGATGCCCACTTGAAATGGAGCGGTCAACCCGTAAGCTGCGCACAGCAGTAATGTGGAACGTTAAAAATAGTTTGTTTCCTAAAGTAATTAATCCGTCAGTTAAGACATAGAGGCGTTCTTTATGCTATTAAACAATGTGTTGCGTTAATATAGTTGAACCGCGATTCATATAAATATGTACTAAACGAGTAAGAAAGAATAATGAAAATTGAGCGCCTATGACATCTCTACATAAATCTTAAAATATAAAACTTATGTAATTAAAACTATGGTAAGACCATAAAGTGAAGTGCAACAAATAAACAATCATGTGAAGTGGATACAGGTGAATAAAACTTTTGTGTTGATCATTCAGATCAATGAGCTATTACTACCAGTTAGCAAAGAGCAGAGAACCAGGACCCACAATGATCTAAAAGACTTTCAGGAGTACACCATCACTGGATACGAAGATCACGAGAGATACCTGACCTACATGAAACATGCTGCAACCAAGGACCGAGGACTGGAATAACGAGGAGCTGGAGGATATCACAGGTGACACGGAGTCATGCCTTCCGTGGTTATGAAATACTAAATACTATATCCAACAAAAGACAATTAAATTAACACCCTTAAGACATTTTAATTACTCACAATAATTGTATTTTTATTCTTAGTAAAAGAGTTATAGCTCTAAACTGTAAAGCCCTATTGTTTAAAAAGGGAAATAAGTCCATTCTTCTAATGGCACCACTTCATGATAATATATGGTATGTGACCATATACCTTTTCAAGTCCCGGATCCGTGGAAAAGTTAAACAGATGTACATCTATATTTTGAGGGCTCTTGTAATTGAACAAAACATAAAATCATTTTGTAAACTACTGAAACACAAATGTTGATAACCATAAGTAAAGATGCTAATATCAGTAAGTAATAAAGAGATGTCATGGTCAAACAAAGATGAGTGAATAAGTCTACACACCCCTGCCAATTATCCTTAATTCTCGAGATCCTATGTATATTTGTTTATTTTCAGTTATTCTTGATTTTGTTAAGAATATGGCAGCCTGTTTAATTGACCTAAGCCAATTAACCAGGTTCCCGATGTTATAACGAAGAGACGTTATTAAATGCGCCACTCTGCTTTCCTTTACTTTGCTTTGTTTTGTTGTAATGTGCAAATGACCATAGCAAAAATAAAGTACGTTACTCTGCATTTGTCAGTTAATAATTTGTAGAATTATTCACTCTGTCAGGTTAACTACCATGTTAATTTAAAATACGCAAAAGAAAGAATTAAAGTAAGTAAAATCAAAATTAGTATAGAGTGTTTTATAATCATTATGCAGTGTAATAATATAATATAATAACAATGATATATAGGTTAAGGATATTTAAATATAATATAAAAAATTATTTAAATGTAATAAGCCCATGTCTGTGCCTGTCAAAAATTTCAGTCACAACGTGTCGGTTTGACAACAATCTCAGACCAGTAAATTTCCTGTTCTCGCCTGTACGGAACTGTCCTTGTAACCCTCTGCCACGTTGAGTTAGACAATACCCCACCCCCTCTATTGTTTATTGTTATAACAAGTGTGTGTCGTCTTGTGCCTAGTAACCATGTATCTCCCCTTTGTTGAAAGTAACTCGACATCTGTGTGAGATTTCTCTTTCTCTGAGATTTAATTTTCGCACAACCAATGTAAATTTTACTGCAAATTAAAATTGTTTATTTGTGTAGTCAAGAAAGAGTAGTAGATGATTTAGTATTAATAGTAGCATACGTACTTATAGTGGTAAATATAAAAAAAAAAGGCTTTATTTAATCCCGATCTATTATTAAAAGATGAACTGTGCTACAAAGCTATGTTACGCGGTTTACCTCACGCGAATGTAACAGTCTCTCAAATCGTTACGTGAAAGTAGATCAGATACACCCGCGCAGTTAGGTAGATTAAACGAACTCGATTATGAGAGTGAAAGAGAAACGTGTTATGCGAAGTATATGGAATTGACGTTATTATCTCAAACCCTTCACGACGAAAAATCACCTTGCAGTAATATTGCGGATCACACAAAGAATCGAACATTTAACCCGCTGGATGACGAATTTATTTAACTGGCCCAACGTCACTGTAATCCCTCCCAATGTGCAAAAATTTGCGGATGAGGCATTACAGCAATTACCCACGATAATAAGACAATTGCGAAGAATGTCCGACTCATTTAAGATGGAGGAAATTGAGCAATCCTTACAGAAATTATATCACGAATCACCCACCGTATCGAAGATACAACCGAGTCATGTACAGCTACCAGATAGAGACGTGAATACCCTAAAGATATCGGAAGCCCCACAGCCTAGTGGTCATCAATACCGCACTAGTAAGTATGCGTTTATGACGCCTAACGCACCATCAGTTCCTTCTATAAGTATACCACATGTAAATTTTTATCTGGACCTCTACGGAAAGATCACGCATCCAGTAGAAAAAATTATAATAGAAATTCGATATACGGATGGCTTAAGTATTACTAAACTGTTAAATTTCATCAAATACCTCCTACAAATAAAAGATTTACAGCAACTAAATGATTGGCAAATCTTGCAAGTCCTCCTACCCAAATGTAAACCACCATTAAAGGATCGTGTACTGGAATCATTAAACTCGACTCTTCCAGTAGAAGAACTTCATACCACCATAATAAAACATTTTATTCCCACAGGTATTTATGAGGAACTCAAAAGAAACACCGTACTTCGAGTACAAGGAGCCCATGAGAGACTGGCCCACTATATTGCAGACATCAGAGAGTCTTCCCGACTACTGCTAGTCAACTGGAGTGAGAAACAATTGGTCGATACCATTTTAGTAGGATTATCTCCAGAAGAAAGATCTCGATTAGCATTAATAAATAGGCCCAACACTTTCGCAGATCTAGAACAATGCAGTATTCACTCGTCAAATGTATGGTACACGGATCAGAACAGTATGATTGCTATCCACTGCACCACGTAGAAATGAAACACAAGCCCTAGTGACAGATGCAAAAACACAGCGCGAAAGACGACCATTTTGTAGACCTACCAATTTTCACACCCATGGTAAACCTAATGAACCTCAACCTCGACTGGAAACAAGTGATACCCCTCGTAAAGAAAATATATGTTATAACTGCGGGAAATTTGGACACATCAGTAGAAACTGTAAACGGAAACAGTATTATCAGAAAACCCCTTATCCAAAAAACATGTAAGGCAGGGAGATCCGAAATCCTGTGTCTTCCGCAGCATCGTGAAAACAGGTAAACCCCTAAAAGATAACAAATTAAAAAAAATAATAACCAAAGAAAATTAGACCTCTATGTTAAGAAGTTCATTAATAAATGTAATGCTATTAATAAATGTGACTTCAGTAAGTGTCAATTACCATATATACAAGTAGACCTCGGTGTTACATCCCCTCTCGGATTAATCGATTCCGGATCAACCCGAAGCTTAATTAGTCAACAGCTAGCCGATAAATTATTTGAACACAACCTAGTTAAACGCAGTCAATCGGTGAATATTAAATGCGCTACAGCTAATAAACAAAATTTAATGATAAAACTCATCATTACGTTTAAACTAAAAATTAAAAATCTAACTTGGTATTTTCCAATGTTGGTCTGCGACGAGTTAGGACCCGACTTAATATTGGCAGCTGACTTTATCAGTAAAACAGGAATAATTCTTGACATTCAAGATAAGAAGTATTATTTTGGATTCGATCGTTCACAAAAATATAGTTTTTATGGTAATTCAAATAACAAAGAAAGTACTGGAACAGCTTCTACACATCTAGAACACCACGAGTCTGAATTAGCTCATCTGGAAAGTAAAGATAGACTGAAAATGCAGACACTAATAAAAGAGTTTTCCACCGTCCTCACTCCAAAGTTAGGACTAACGAACCTGATAAAGTACAAAATCAATTTGAGCGACAATAAAGTAATACGTCTACCCCCATACAAGTTATCACCGCCAAAAATGGAAGTAATGAGGAATCAAATCAACAAATTATTAGAACAAGGAGTCATCGAACCCTCTACTTCACCTTACTCATCACCCGCGTTTTTAGTACCAAAAGGTCACGACAAACATAGACTAGTTGTGGACTACAGGCAATTAAATAAACAGATAGAATTCGAGTCTATACCACTTCCCGACATCCACAGTGCTTTTCATTATTTTACGAAAGCGAAAGTTTTTACCATCATGGATCTAAATCAAGCATTTCATCAAATACCCCTTTTGGAAGAATCAAAACGTCTAACCGCATTTGCCGTCCCTTTCAACCTGTACCAATTTACGAGAGTACCCTTTGGAATATCCCAAGGTAGTTCTGTATGTAGCCGATTATTAAGAGAAATTATTCCACGATATAAAATTTAAATATGTGTACCACAATATAGATGACATCATTATCTACAGCGAATCAATGGACCAACATCTTAAACATCTACGTGAAGTACTATCCCGATTAGAGAAACCTGGACTAACAGTAAATCCCAGTAAAGTAAGTTTTGATGTCACACAATTTTCATTTTTAGGTCACATCGTAAAGGCCAATGGAAAGGTAAGCATAGACCCCGAGCGAACCCGTGCGATCAGAGAATTTTTACCACCGCGGGATGCGAAAGGAATAGCCCGATTTTTGGGAATGATAAATTATTTCCACAAGTATATCCCTCATCTAGCCGAAATTGCAGCACCGCTGAATGCTTTAAGAAAGAAGGGAGCTAAATTTGAGTGGAGTCTGCAACACCACGCTGCATTCGAAAAACTAAAAGAAAGCATAATATCACCCCCAGTATTACAATTAGCCGATTTTACAAAACCGTTCGTAGTGCAAACAGACAGTTCAAGTGTGCAGTAATATATCAGGAAGTAGATAACTCTTAGACTACCTATTAGTTACGCTTCACGTACTCTGACTGACCAAGAAAAGAAATACTCCGCATACGAATTAGAATGTTTAGCTATCGTTTTCGCATTTGAGAAGTTCAAACCTTTTTTAGAACATAAAGAGTTCCTGTTGGAAACGGATAATCAAGCATTATCTTGGTTATTAAATCACCCTAAACAGTTAGGTCGTATTGGAAGATGGGTATTAAGGTTAAATTGTTACAAATTTAAAGTACAACATATTAGAGGTACCCAAAATGTAGTTGCCGATACACTGTCACGTATGTTCCAGCCATCTAGTAATACATCTGAAAGCAAGGAGAGTAGAGAATCGCTGATTATCAATACTTTAATTACCGAATTTCCTCTTGCATTTACGGACATCGCTCAGTATCAATAACAAGACCCCTTTTTAAGACCAACTATAGAACAACTAGATAAAGGAAATAAGTCAGAAAAAAACATATTGAGTAAGAGAGTATTATGTTATAGAATAGCAAACAGAAAATATTTACGAATAATTGCCCCTGATATTATTAAACCTATGCTGATGGAATACTACCATTCTTCCACCATTGGAGCACATATGGGAATAAATAAAACAATACATCGAATTCATAAAGAATATCACTGGGATAATATGAACAGTGAGATTGGTAGTTTCGTAAAAAGGTGTAAGTTTGTAACGGGCCTATTTTGGGGCAATAACACAATTTGTATTTTTTTTTTTTTATGATAATAAATAACATTTTGGTGATAGGGAACAAATTTAGGTAAATTTACGGTTTGGAGCGATCGCGACGGTGGCTGCATTGCTTGAGGCGTTGAATGCAGAATTGTTTAATAATATTTTATAAAACAGAGAACAGATTCAATAACCGGCTAACTGTGCCAAAGTCAGTTCAAGGACACAACACAACTGTAAACAAGTTATATAACCATGTCAGACCATCTGACGTAAGAATATACGTCAGAGCCGATCCTGTGTTGGAATGCGGTCATGTAACGAAAGTAGTCTGCTGGCGGAGTGATATAAACTTTAAAAAACAAAGGAAATTGATCATCCTACAACAGCCGCTTCACAAATTAGCGCCTGTAGTTCTCCCCCAGTCTCATCTCATCACTCGCGCGAGTGAGATGTAAAAGTTTCGAAACGTAAGTGCGGGCCCGCAAAACAACAAAATGTGAATAATATATTTCAAAATGTGGCTAAACATTCAAAATTCATATTAAAATGTGATTAACAGTTTTCATAAACCATATAACAATATATCATGAATTAAGGTGAAAGTGTGCACAGAAAGCGATGTAACGTCGTCTGGACTAAAATTCGGACTCGAGGCAGATAAGTCTTACTAGGATATACACAACATTATCAAAATTTATTATATTTTTCAGAAATTCAAAACACATGGGGCCAATTAAATAAAATGGGAGTCTAAGGGGAAAATTTTAAAATGGATTGAATGTGAGAGTGTGTGAGGGGTTTTGCTTAATTATATATATATCATGAAGTGCTGGTTTCCGTTCTAAAATTAATCTTAGGTTTATTGTATATTTCTATTCTAAAGAAGAAAATCATGCATATTAAACGCTATTATTCTTTTTTATAAGATCGTAACAAAGTAAGGGGAATATTTGTCTCTATAAAATTTTGAATTATGTTAAGGGCTATATTTTCACGTTGTCTTTTGTAATGTAAAAATGAATTAAAATGGGTGTGATGGTAATTCAGTTGTACTTTCTTAAATAACCAGTTCTGCACTTCCTGGTTTGCTGATTCGAACCTTGGTAATTTTCTTCTAACAGTTGGCAACACAAGATGGCGCCTGAAGGAGTTATTCAGAAAATAATTAAATTGAAAGTATATTCCCTTAGGTTAAATTAAATTAAATATTAATTAAATATCAATTTGTTTAATACTGTACAATTGGCTTTTGGAACAGGGACAATTTATATAAATGCAATTATATAAATACAGCCCACTGGGAAAGCAGAACGGTTGTTTGAGGTAAAGCCAAAATTACGTAAAATAGACGTAAAAGGTTGTTTTGTAGAATGGGTGAGTAAAATATTCTTGTTAGTAAGTATGTGTTACTTATGATAATATTTTATAAAGAAATTTATATCTAAAAGATTTTACAAAAAATGGCAGATAATAGTGAGATCAGCCTCTCTGACAATCAGACAGACTCTGGTATACAAACAGAAGCGGGGTCAATAGACGAGCAAAATGTGGGGATCTCTGTAATTAGTTCGCCGGGAGCGATTTCTACTCCTGTACCAAGTAAAATAAATACAAGAGAAAAAGAGTTATCATTACATGATTTATTTAAACTCATTAACAATAAATTTGAGGTACAGAATAGTAATTTCGATGTTCAAAAGAATAGTTTGGATGAGTTAAAAAACCAAATCTATAACAAATTAGATGAACAGAAAGACGAGTTGAAAAGTGAGATACAAGAAATTAACAAACATTGTGAAAATACCAAAGTAGAATTTACTAATAAAATTAACCAAGTAGAGACCAAGTTAGATGATTCAATACAAAAGATAGATGTCAAATTTAATGAAATAGATAGCCAGATAGATAGAGTTGAGAAGCAAATCAATGAAAATAATGAAATATTAATAAATTCAATGAATGAGTATAACAATGACATAGAATCAAAAATTAATAAATGTAATATTGAAACTGAATGTAAGTTGAGTAGCGTAGTAATGACAGTTGAAAAAATTAGTCAAAATATTGATGAACACCAAAATAAGATAGACTCTAAAATAAATGAAATTGAAAGTAATTATAAGACAGAAATACAAGCAGTAAATGAATCTATTGAAGTAATATCAAAAAGTAATGTACAGTCTGAATGTAGTAATGACAAAAAATTATATTCACTTGAACAAAACATTAGTAGTATAAGAGACGAATTAAGTTTAGTAAAAAATCAAAATGTAAACAATGTTACTGAACGCATATTTATGACACGAGATACAAATAATGAAATAGAATTAGAAACTTTTAATTGTGACAATCGTAGAGTACACCCAATGCAATTTTTAAATAGAGTTAGGGAATTTAATCGGTTTAATAGTAGTAGCTGGGAGGTTAAATTGCTGAAGATTATCAAATGTTTTAAAGGTAGTGCCGAGATATGGTCGGAAGTACACCATACCGAATGGGATAGTTACGAAAATTTTGAGGTAGCTTTTCGAAACAAATATTGGTCAGAAGAAGACCAAGAAATCTTAAGAAGTAAAATAATGGGTACTGGGAATTTTGGTAGGAGTAATAACCACCTAACCATCTATGTGATGATGATATATAACGAAGCTAAGTATCTAGAACCACCGTTACCATTCCGATCATTTGTAAGACATATTAGCAAACACCTGTCCAGAGAGGTGCAAATCACGTTAATGACTAGAGAGATTACAAATATCAATGAATTAGAGAGCATGCTAGACGTGCTACAGAATATAGGGGAACGCGACATAGGGCGACGTCCAAACACACCAGTAGTACCACACCATAATAATAATAATAATAATTACCATCAGAACAGGGGTACACAGAGTTTTCATAGAGGAGCGCGGGGAGGAAGTTATGACAACAGGGGCGAGAGTTGGAGGTGTAGAGCCTGTGAAACCGACAATTATGCTAATAGAACAAATTGTTTCAGATGTCATCGAAACAGGGAGTGCGCCAGGAACGAGCGAGCAAACCCACCACCAAATCAACAGTCGAGAGGAGGAGAATTTCATAGAGGAGCGCCGAGAGGAGGAGGACATTATAATAGAGGTAGAGGAGGAAATCATCCAGCTGTGGCGGGTCACTCCACGGAAAACTAGGGAGGACAATGGAGAAGCGGGCCGAACCATTGTCTATGGAAAACAGGAGGGTCCAAATAATCAACAGATACCATAATAACGTTATCAAGATGGACATGGCGAAGGAACTGTTAGAAGAAGAGGAGAACAAGGTGATGGAACGCAGAGCAGGATTGACTGAGGTGACAATTAACATTGAAGGTAAGAATTATAAAACTTTAATCGATACCGGTAGCGAGATCTCAGTAATATCTGAAAATGTCATGGGTGAATTAAAAGAGTTAAACAAGAATATACCGTCATTACCAGTTGCAGGGGTTACTGTAGTGGGGGTAACTGGGGTGAGAAGTAAGAGAATAACCAGACAAGTACAATTAAATATTTTAATAAATGAAGTTGAATTTGAAAACACTTTTCTAGTAGTTAAAGGGTTGAGTCTAGATGTAATATTGGGAAATGATTTTTTGGAAAGAAACGGAGCAGTAATAGATTTCAATAAACAAATAGTAAAATTTGAAAAAGGGGATAAACCAGTCAGAATAGAATTTAAGAAAGTAGTAAATGAAGCTAAAGTCACGGGAATAAAAATGTTACATAAGCAGATAAGCGATAGAGAGATAGAGACCAAAATAAATATATGTTTAGCGAATGATAGCCTAGAAAATGAGGAGAGAGAGATGCATGAGCGTATTGAGAATGTGTGGGCAAATAGAGCCGATAAATTTTTTAATGGAAATACAATTGTAGGAAATACTCAACAACAGGAGTTGTGGGCAGTTGTGGAGCGGTACAGAGAGGTGTTTGATGAATCACCAGGGAAAGCGAAGGACTACATCTGTGAGTTGAAAGTTCGGGACCACGCACCATATATGCAGAGGAGCTACCCGGTGCCGTTTTCGAAGAGGAGGGCTGTCCAGGAGGAATTAGACCGGATGATGCAGGGAGGCATAATTGAACGCTCAGTATCACCTTATTCAAATCCTTTGGTAGTAGTGATAAAAAAGGATGGCAAGGTAAGGTTATGTTTAGATGCTCGGAAAATTAATCAAATTATTATACCTGACAGAGAATCTCCGGAACCCATAAATGAGATTTTGCAGAAGTTTAGCGGAGTTAAATACATGACGTCCTTAGACCTGACCGCTGGATACTGGCAGGTGCCATTAGCAACAGAGAGCAGGAAATACACAGCTTTTCTTTTTAACGGTAAGAATTACCAGTTTAAACGCTTACCTTTTGGATTAAACACCAGTGTTGCCAGTTTTATCAAATGTTTAGATAATATTCTACAACCTAAGAATTTAGACTTTTTAACTGTATATGTCGATGATATTTTGATAGCCTCTAGAACATTCACTGAACATTTAGAACACATAGAATATGTATTAGATAAGCTACAAGTAGGGGGTTTAACAGTGAATTGGGACAAGTCTAAGTTTCTGCAGACAGAAATACATTTTTTAGGATTTATTATTACACAGGAGGGGATATTAGCCAACCCTGACAAAGTCGAGGCCATAATGCGATTCCCTGAACCGAAAAACATTAAGCAATTACAAAGTTTTTTAGGCCTATGCAATTTTTACAGGAAATTTCAGGAGAACTACGCGCACACAACATCCAAACTGAGTGCTGTGCTGCAGAAGAATAAACAGTGGAGATGGGGCGATACGGAACGAGCTGTGTTTAATGAAATTAAGAGAAAGTTCAGTCACATGATCATGATGAATCATCCCGATTTTAATAAGATTTTTTATTTGCAGACTGACGCCAGCAATGTAGCGCTAGGGGCGGAGTTATACCAGGAGAGCTGCGACAAGGAACACCTGACGATCGCCTTCGCCAGTAGATCGCTGTTATTGGCGGAAAAGAATTATACCACCACTGAAAAAGAACTTCTAAGTATTGTGTTCGCTGTGGGTAAATTCCGAACATACATCCTAGGGAATACCACGATCATCCGGACGGACCACAAGGCACTGTCATTTCTGAATTCATGTAAGCTAACACATAGCAGATTAACCAGGTGGGTATTAGCCTTACAAGAATATAACTTTTCATGGGAGTACATAAAGGGGTCAGATAATAAGGTACCAGATACACTTTCTAGAGTAGATGTTATAGATAATAAAACTGGTAGGGATCTTAAAGAAATAGAAATTTTTAGACTAACTAGAGAAGATAGAATTTTTGGTGAGGAATTAAGTGATATTAAAAACATGCAAAGATCTGATAGCAAATTGGGTAGAATAATTGTTAGTTAAGAAACAGATGTAGAGGGATCTGAATATAATGAGCGATTTCAAGTATATCAAGGTATTTTGTTCAAAAAAGTAGATGGTGGGGAGCGTGACTGGAGGTTAGTTATACCCGAGGGGTTGATAGATAAAATTGTTTGGGATTGTCATATAAGGTATGGTCATTTTGGTGCGAGAAAGTGTGCAAATGTTTTGAAAGAGTCATGTATATTTAAGAATATGGAGAGGAGAGTTAGAAAAGTGTTGAGAGTATGTGATTTATGTCAGAAATCGAAAGTAGTGAATTACAGAGTAGAAGGGGAGATGAATTACATAAAAGTAGATAAACCTTTTGATCTAGTTGCGGTAGATTTATATGGACCATTACCCAGAGGTAGAGGTGGTGTGTTATATGTATTTGTAGTTCTGGACACTTTTTCAAAATTTGTAAAGTTATATAGCATTAAGAGAGCAACTAGTAAAGTACTTAGTGAGAAAATAGTAAAAGACTACATGCTTAATGTTGGAAAACCGAAGTTATATTATCTGACCATGGTCCACAGTTTATCAGCGGCAAGTGGCGGCAGACGCTTGGATGGGAAGGCATCATACCCAAGCATACGGCAGTGTACCATCCTCAGTCGAATCAAGCAGAACGGGTGATGAGAGAGATTGGCAGGATATTTCGGGCGTACTGTCACGCCAAACACACAGAATGGCCATCCTACGTGAAAAAAGTAGAGGAGTGGCTGAATTGTACCACCCATGAGTCCACGGGATTTACACCACATGAGTTGATTAGGGGAACAAGGCCGCCCAGAATATTGGAACATCTTTTCGAATACCCACCTGAAGGTCAGGTTTTGGACAGGAACATGAAGATTAGATTGGCAAACGAGAACTTACTCACGAGAGGAGAGCGAACAAAACAGAAACATGATGCCAAGGGTAAATGGACCAAGTATGAGGTAGGTCAGTTAGTGTTAGTAAAAAGACATGATTTGTCCAGTGCTCAAGATAGAGAAATAAAGAAGTTTTTCTTGTTATATGAAGGACCTTATGAAATTGTAGAAATAAAAATGCAGAATGCGTATGTGCTGAGGAACCCAGCGACGCAGGAAATAGTAGGTACTCAGAATGCGACGAATTTAAAATTATATAGGTCACTGTAACTGTGTTATGTTTATAAATAAGTTTTTAAATATTATTGTTTGTTTACAGAAGGGATCCTCCCCCATTTTCGGGCGGTCACGATCTTACCAGTCCTGGCCGTGGAATTCGGAACTCGGAGGCGGGCCATGGTTGGCAGATCTTCCTTCGGGCGGTGAAAACAACGATGGTCCGGCTCCACCAAAATTGGTATAAAGTAGAAAACTAGCTACATATTTGAACGGGGAGGGGGACCCCAACAGGTACGTGACATAAATTATTTTTTATACACTCCAGGCGCAGCGGTTTCGGTGTACCTGTCACGTGCCTGCACTGCCTTAGAGTGTTTGTAAATAATGGAGGCTGCATTTAAGTAAAAGGCAGTGCATACAAATTAAATATTTTAGTGTCAAGGGCAAAACTAAAGTGGAGCCTTTGACAATATTTTCTGTTTAGCCCGAAACGACGAGTTTTGGGGCAAGACGGCTTGGCGCACGGTAGAAAGCGGGTAGAAAAAATGGTAGGATAGGGGGAGTAGTGTGTTTCAGAGGGGGGACGTGAATTCACGTAGTATATCTACCTAGTGCCAATCCGTTTTGCGGCGAGACCCGGCATTTCAGGCGACTGCGACCTTCCTAGACGTGGTGAATGTCACGATAGAGTCAGCCTTCAATGTAAATAGCATAAAAAAAAAAAACCCAAAATAACTTTGGATGTGTATAATTTTAAATTTAAATAAAATTTTAGAAATAAGTGACCAAATATAATTGTCAAATTTTAGTATCAGTGAGAATAGGAACGTTTTGAAGAAATGTGTAGCAAAATAAAAACTTGTTATCAATACAAGATGTGGGGATAATTTTGGGGGGTAGTTTGGTGCTCAATGAAGTGATAGAACAGTGGAGTGTGGAACTGCAATGGTAGAAAGTTTAGTTTCAATTTTAGTTAATTAGTTAGTAAGTCGCTGTTGCTGGGGTGGCATGTGCCCCAGTAGATAGCGGAAAGTGTTGGGGGTAACAGTGAGTGTTACCTCCATCGGAGGCCAACATGGCGAAAATGCACGGCACACCCTTTTGTACAATTTTATATTGTAACTTGATAATTGCCGTGTCGTGCATAATAGTGATGATGTGTACATGCCTGAAGGAAGAGTGATTTCCCCGACTTTTCGGGCGATTACTGCCTTACCAGCACTAATCGTGGTTTTGGCGAGCGGTTAGCTATGGTCATATCAAGTCCCTTGACCATAGCTGGCTTGAAATTGGTCTATATTAGAAATTAATGGGGGGTGAAACTAGGGGAAATCCCGGAAACTATGGAACAGCGGCTGCCACTCTGCCCGCTTGGGGGTAGCATAGACAGGTGGTAGACCCGCAGTAAGGGTGCATAATTATAGACAAAGATATGATGATATCTATCCCTTTTCAAATGTAACGCAGAAGCAAGGACACGGAGATGTCACATTCCTCCAAAACCTCTCAGTCCTTGTGGACGCAACTGGACGCCACAGTCCAGGGGGGGTCATAGTGTGTGTGGCTGGGAGGTTATCCAGGGGATAACGTATTAGAAATTTGCTATATTTTAATTAATAATGATGATTTGCTACTCAATAATTTTGTTTTGATTTGAAAAATAGATGCACTAAATACTTCCTATAATGTGTTTATTATGTCTTATTATGTTGATTGCATTTAGTATGTTAGGTATAAGGATTATAAAAATATGATAATATGTTTTCAATGTGTTTATAGATTTCAAAATAAAATGAAATAAAGGTGTGATAGTTAAAATTTTCAATGAGTTACAAAAGATAGAAAGGGGTGATAGTAATTGTTTGAATAAAATGTTTGAGTCAGTCCAAGTTGAATTTTGTGGGACGTATAGATCTGTCCAAATTGAAGTCAAAGTTAAAGAAATAGTAGAGATGAAAATAATGCAATGTTATGTTGAGTTAATGCATGTTATAGAATTTTGAGAAGTATAAGTGGAGACACAGTAGAATTGGAGAATTTATGTAGAGTTTTGAGTGATATATTGTTGTTTATTTTGATGTTGTTATTTTGTTGTAGTTGTAGTAAGGTAATGAGATTGAGATTTTGGGGATGGCAATTTTGTAGTAGGGGGTAGTGTAGTGTGGGAGTCCGCAACATAAGGGTTGGGACGGGATTTGGTATAGATTTTAGTGGAGACGGGGTTACCTCAGGTAGAATCCAGGAACCAGAGAACGGGAATTGAGCTTTTTTTGGGGGGGAAACACTTATCCTATGTACAAAGGGTTAGAGAGTATTTTTTTTTTATATATTGAGAGAAGGTGGCGAATTGAGTTAAAATAGTAAGTAGTTAGAGGTAGAGAAGGGTTAGTAGATTTTTGAGAGAGGGGTGTCATACTAGTTAGAGATTTTGTAAGGGAGCGTTAGAGTAATAAAAGGGGTAAGATTATGAGTAAATGCCAAGTTGATAAAGTGAATTAGAATGAATATCGTAGAATCACCCAAATTAATGAAAGGGAATAATAAATGAAATGATGGGTAAAGCGAAGATTAAAAAAAAAAAAATTTTTTGAGAAACGAATTAATAAAAGTTAAATTGAGATTAAAAGGTAATTTTCTGATTTTATATGCAAACTTAATGATGTAAAATGTGTAAATTTTAAATACAAGTTGTTTATTTTAAGATAATAATAATAATGTGAATGATTAATGTACTATGTTTTCTTATGTTATATTGTGTTTGTTAGTTTAAGAGAATTTTATGAATTTAAATATTTAAATGCATTTTAATTTGGGGATGAGAGAAATGTAATATGGTAATGGGAAATGTTTATGAGTCGGTCGTCTGTTTATTTAAATTCTGATGGGAATCAGGGCAATGATTTTGAATTTTGGGATAAAGTTAATAAGAAAAAGTAGATAGCCTGGGAGTATGGAATTTTAAAGTGGGTATTATGTTGTTCTTAGGTATTCTGATATATATGTTAGTAATAAGTAAAAAACAAAACCAGTGCTTCTTAGCGCAAACCAGCACCGCTAGGGGGAACAGATCAGTTGGGGATATGGTGTTGTATAAGGCCACTATTTTGATATTTGATTTGTTGTTTCAGTGTTTGGTGATGCTGTGGCGGCGGACCTGAGCTGGCCAGCGCGTCAGAGCAGGGGCGTCAAGTATCTGTCTGACTCTACGGTGTTGGGATCTCGAGAGAGAAGTCCAGTATTGTCATTCAGATGCGGTCACAGTCACCGGACCAAGGGTGAGTTGATTATATTTTTTTTTGTAAGCTGTGAAGGGGGTTGTGGCGACATATCCTGGCTGATCTCTTTAGCAAGTATGAATGTGTCAATGAGATTTTTTATGCTTCGGCATAAAATATCTCACTGAGGGGGTATTGTAACGGGCCTATTTTGGGGCAATAACACAATTTGTATTTTTTTTTTTTATGATAATAAATAACATTTTGGTGATAGGGAACAAATTTAGGTAAATTTACGGTTTGGAGCGATCGCGACGGTGGCTGCATTGCTTGAGGCGTTGAATGCAGAATTGTTTAATAATATTTTATAAAACAGAGAACAGATTCAATAACCGGCTAACTGTGCCAAAGTCAGTTCAAGGACACAACACAACTGTAAACAAGTTATATAACCATGTCAGACCATCTGACATAAGAATATACGTCAGAGCCGATCCTGTGTTGGAATGCGGTCATGTAACGAAAGTAGTCTGCTGGCGGAGTGATATAAACTTTAAAAAACAAAGGAAATTGATCATCCTACAACAGCCGCTTCACAAATTAGCGCCTGTAGTTCTCCCCCAGTCTCATCTCATCACTCGCGCGAGTGAGATGTAAAAGTTTCGAAACGTAAGTGCGGGCCCGCAAAACAACAAAATGTGAATAATATATTTCAAAATGTGGCTAAACATTCAAAATTCATATTAAAATGTGATTAACAGTTTTCATAAACCATATAACAATATATCATGAATTAAGGTGAAAGTGCGCACAGAAAGCGATGTAACGTCGTCTGGACTAAAATTCGGACTCGAGGCAGATAAGTCTTACTAGGATATACACAACATTATCAAAATTTATTATATTTTTCAGAAATTCAAAACACATGGGGCCAATTAAATAAAATGGGAGTCTAAGGGGAAAATTTTAAAATGGATTGAATGTGAGAGTGTGTGAGGGGTTTTGCTTAATTATATATATATCATGAAGTGCTGGTTTCCGTTCTAAAATTAATCTTAGGTTTATTGTATATTTCTATTCTAAAGAAGAAAATCATGCATATTAAACGCTATTATTCTTTTTTATAAGATCGTAACAAAGTAAGGGGAATATTTGTCTCTATAAAATTTTGAATTATGTTAAGGGCTATATTTTCACGTTGTCTTTTGTAATGTAAAAATGAATTAAAATGGGTGTGATGGTAATTCAGTTGTACTTTCTTAAATAACCAGTTCTGCACTTCCCGGTTTGCTGATTCGAACCTTGGTAATTTTCTTCTAACAGTTGGCAACACAAGATGGCGCCTGAAGGAGTTATTCAGAAAATAATTAAATGAAAGTATATTCCCTTAGGTTAAATTAAATTAAATATTAATTAAATATCAATTTGTTTAATACTGTACAAGTTGTGTGCACTCAGCAAGCCAGCAAGAAACAGCCAAATTAGTCAATTAATCTCAGAAATTCCAACTACCCCGTTCCCTAAAATTTATTTAGACTTTTCAGGACCCTACCCTCGTTCTAAATCAGGAAATACCATGCTACTCATTTGTGTAGATTCTTTCACCAAATTTGTCTGGATGTATCCCATGCGGCGAGCGTTAGCTTCGACCACCGTAAATATATTGCAGGATAGATTATTTAAAGATTTCGGTACACCCGTACATCTAGTGTCAGATAACGGACCCCAGTTTAAGTCGAAACAATTCAAGAACATGTGTTTCAAACTAGGGATAGACCACTACAGAGTATCGTCCGCAAGGTAATAGAGCTGAAAGGTATTTGCGAAACCTAAAATCTGCTTTAATAGCCTACCATGCAAATGACCATACGTCTTGGGACCAGAACCTATCCTGGATACAATTCGCCTTCAATTCTGCCTATCATGAAGAACATAAGTCTACGCCATTTGAATTATTGTATAAATACAAACCTAACCACCCATTATCCACTAAGTGGAAAATACATGAGTTACTACCCCACGAGATTAGGGATAAAAATATAAAAAAAATCTGGAATGAAGCTCGCACTAATTTAAGAGCAAACTTAAAGAAATCGCGAACATATCACGAGCGGATTAATAATAAAAATGTAGTAAAGTACCAAATCGGTGCCTTAGTAATGTATAAAACACACCCGACGAGTAGTGCAATCGATAAGACCACCTCCAAGCTATCATACCGATGGTGTGGTCCTTACCAAATTCACAAATACTTAACTCCAGTAACAGTAGCCCTGTACGAACCCTCTACTCAAAAATATGTACGAAGAACACATATTTCGCAGATAAAGTATTATCACAAAAAAGGAAATGGTAGAGTGCAAGCAAACTAAATGTATAAAAAAGGTATACCTGATAAAGAGTACTTGAGTAACCACTTGATTACCTAATCGTATAAATAGGGATGAGGCCTGATCAACCTTGGATCCTATTCAGCGAAAGTAGAGAAAAGTGAGAAGTCAGCTGACATCGAATATAAATAATAATTAAGTAATAAATTACTTAAAGAGTAATTCTATAACAAGAGTAACTCACAACTAAAGAAAAACCCAGTAGTAGTCGTAAGTAGTAGTCTTAAGAAGAATTTAGTATGTTTTCGATATATTTTATAAAGTGTGAATTTTATGTAGTCTAAGAATTAGTTTGTAAGGCGTTGTATATGTTGATAATAGGAAGAAGTAAGTCGAGAGTGACCCATGCACCTCATAAATTAAAAAAAAACGAGTGAGAGAAATTTCACACAGTAATGCTAAGCATACTCCCAGTACTTCATTTACCTAATAACCTATAGAAAACATATCTGTTTCCCCACCTGGTGTCTTCTTTAAGCGGGGGAGTATGTGACGATTTTAAAATAGGAAATGTAAAAGGAGAGAAATTAAATTTTTAATCGCACATTTAAACTAATTTTAAATCTCTTAAATAACTTAAAATAATATTTAATAAAGAGATTATATAGACAAAAAGGAATGCGAGTGTAAAGTAAAGAAACCCTTTAATAATTTACCATGCATCGACATGCGAATACCGGAATCAACTTGCATACCAGCCCATAAACTAAACTAAAAATATTTGTAAATTTGAAATTAAATAAATAATAAATCAACAACATAGTAGTATACTATAATTAATTCTAAAGTAAAGCGTAGCTTTGGATAATTATAATGTAAACAGTAGTACCGTAAATATCAAATAAATGTGGAACTACTTTTATGATGAAGAGTAAACTATGCCAGGTTACAAATCTGCCCCTAAACGGTGCCCACTTGAAATGGAGCGGTCAACCCATAAGCTGCGCACAGCAGTAATGTGGAACGTTAAAAATAGTTTGTTTCCTAAAGTAATTAATCCGTCAGTTAAGACACAGAGGCATTCTTTATACTATTAAACAATGTGTTGCGTTAATATAGCTGAACCGCGATTCATATAAATATGTACTAAACGAGTAAGAAAGAATAATGAAAATTGAGTGCCTATGACATCTCTACATAAATCTTAAAATATAAAACTTATGTAATTAAAACTGTGGTAAGACCATAAAGTGAAGTGCAACAAATAAACAATCATGTGAAGTGGACACAGGTGAATAAAACTTTTGTGTTGATCATTCAAATCAACGAGCTATTACTACCAGTTAGCAAAGAGCAGAGAACCAGGACCCACAATGATCTAAAAGACTTTCAGGAGTACACCATCACCGGATACGAAGATCGCGAGAGATACCTGACCTAAATGAAACATGCTGCAACCGAGGACCGAGGACTGGAATAACGAGGAGCTGGAGGATATCACAGGTGACACGGAGGCATGTCTTCCATGGTTATGAAATACTAAATACTATATCCAACAAAAGACAATTAAATTAACACCCTTAAGACATTTTAATTACTCACAATAATTGTATTTTTATTCTTAGTAAAAGAGTTATAGCTCTAAACTGTAAAGCCCTATTGTTTAAAAAGGGAAATAAGTCCATTCTTCTAATGGCACCACTTCATGATAATATATGGTATGTGACCATATACCTTTTCAAGTCCCGGATCCGTGGAAAAGTTAAACAGATGTACATCTATATTTTGAGGGCCCTTGTAATTGAACAAAACATAAAATCATTTTGTAAACTATTGAAACACAAATGTTGATAACCATAAGTAAAGATGCTAATATCAGTAAGTAATAAAGAGATGTCATGGTCAAACAAAGATGAGTGAATAAGTCTACACACCCCTGCCAATTTTCCTTAATTCTCGAGATCCTATGTATATTTGTTTATTTTCAGTTATTCTTGATTTTGTTAAGAATATGGCAGCCTGTTTAATTGACCTGAGCCAATTAACCAGGTTCCCGATGTTATAACGAAGAGACGTTATAAAATAATTAGTACTAAAGAAGAGTATAAAATAAAATCCAAACAATCGTACCTCGTTATCAAGAATATCCAATTCGCTGTTTACACACACAGTATTAAAACAATTGAAGAATTAACACTTGTGAAACTATCGAATCACATCACTCGCGATGAGGGTACACAACACAATTATCAACAGAACGATAATCACGATAATTATAACTATAATCACAACAACAATTATTATTCTACGTCAATGCAACACACGAAAAAGCTATCAGCTGTTTATGTAGGTCACACGCCAACGATGCAGAGCGTGGAAAGCATTCGTCAAGAGCGGGGAAGCAGTAGATGGGTGCAGAGAGAGACAGCTAGGAAGAAATTCTCAATGCCATATGAACGAGCAGTTTACACAGTCAAAACAAACAATAACTAGGAAGGAATGCAAAGCGGAAATTGCTGTACAATTCGGCTACTCAATGACAAAGGATCAATACATTTCCTGTCAACCAAAGCAATGCATTGTTTAGCTTAAAAGAGTGTGTGAATTAGGGGACACACAATGCTCGACTGTAAATAATAATTATTTTGAAATACTACGATTTTACTTATTATTAAGATGTGAAATATATGTGAATAATAGTTCAAAAATACTTCTCTTCCTGTCAATTGATCCAATTTCTTCATAGATGTCCTGGTTTAATTCTACAGGACGTTAATAATAATATGTAAATATGTCAAGAATTGTTATTTTTACGGAAATATAATGTAATGAACTCTTGTGTAATGAAATGAATTTTAGCCAAAAGAGTGTGAGGAGATCTACAAATAAAGAAGAACGCAGTACGTTACAAAAGAAGGAAGGAAATCTACAACTAAAGAAGAATGAAGTACGTCTATTAATTACCTATTCAATTTGAAGCTAGCAACGAAGTAAGAAGAATGCTACAAAATTTAGCAGAAGAACAGAATCAAGATGTTACCTTAAGAAATTTAAAACATCAATCTCACCTACCAGCTCAATATAAGATACAACAACATTCTTTTCAAATTAATAAGACATGATTGGAAAGTTGTGTTGACAAACGAGATGTTATTTAAATTGATAAACTCATTGATAACTCATGAGAGCTTAGCTCATGCATCAGCATTAAAATGTTATTTATCCCTTAGAGAAGATTTTACTATCAACAACATGTGGAGAAAAATTAAAAATGAATTGAAGAAATGTTATGACTGCCAGACTGCTAAGCAACCTAATCTTCACACATATGTGGAAATGCAAAGTATACAGAAGGAAGCGAAGGGGGAGTTAATTGCAGCAGACTTCTTAGGCCCATTACCACGATCAAGTCAGGGGTTAAACACATAATAGTCTGTATAGATGTGTTTTCTAAGGCAGTTCATCTGTATCCTATTATGCGACCCACAACGAAAGCTGTCCTAAAAATTCTGTTACAAAAATATATTCCAATACATGGTAAGATGAAGAGGATTCTTAGTGATCAAGGAGTGCAATTTGAAAGTGAAGTATGGAATAGAATATTAAGAGAAAATGGAATACAACCCATACTCACATCCATCAGACATCCACAGGGAAATTTAGCCGAGAGAGTGAACATAAAATTAGGGAAATTTAGCCAAGAGAGTGAACAAAAAATTGGGTAAGTACCTACGTATCTACTGCCATAACCAACATAATAAATGGGCAGAGTATTTACCATTTTTTGAGAAAGCTATTAATGAGAATTACAGCAAAGCAACGAGCTACACACCAATAGAGATTGAAGAAGATCGTCAGCCCAATAGGTTTTGGAGGAGGTATGTTCAGAAACCTGCTGCTAATCAGAACTTACCGATACCATTAAGCATTAAAATTGCACATGCGAAAATAAGAATAATGGAAAAAAGGTAATAAGAGAATAGATCGATTCAACAGAACTCACAAGTTGCAGAAGTTTAATGTTGGGGAGAAGATATTATTAAAGACCAATCCAGTGGGAAAGTGTACTGATAATACTGCAAAAAAATTCTTCAGATTATATGATGGACCTTACACTTTGCTAAGACAAATTGGCAAACAGACTTTCATTGTGTATGATGACACAAGGCAGAAAGAATTGGGCAAGTATCAGGCCAGCTCTTTAAGAAAATTCTATGAATAAATAAGTAGGTCACTGTGACAAAGTTAAAGCGGAACGTATATTAAAGTTGATACTATGAGCCACACTCCAAGTCAACAAGCATGGGAGGGGAATAATTGTTCAGTCCACCAAGTGAGGATAAATTGAATAATAGTCTATTCATTATTATTTGAGCATAATGTAAATAAATGTGTTTTATAAAAAATGTACTATAATATTTGTCTAATGTAAAAAGCCAAAAATGTAATAAACCTGTTTATTAAATGCACACACTTGAAATTTAGACATAGGCCTACTTATTATGGCATGGTACCATCACGAATCGTAAATTATCAAAAGTTTGTTGATATTGATAAAGATCATCAGTTGGAAACAGCATGCTAATTTGATATGAAATTACCCAAAAACCATTGTCACTCATTATTATTAAGGACTTCATTCTTGACACTTCTATTCAAGTAACAGTTAAGCAAATATACTCACAGCACCAGTGAGCATGTCATACATAAGGGCTCCTAGAGACCACCAGTCTACTGCTTTCCCATGTCCTGTTCTTGTTAATATTTCTGGGGCCCTGAAACAAAATTAAACTTTACAAAACAAAACTAATTAATTACTCTTAACAGCTTTAAAATTATTAGGCCAGTCATTTAAGCTATCGACTAAAACAAAACTTGTATCACGCAGATTTCTTGGTTTTTCCGAAAGCTGATATAACGTATACTAATATTCTGAAATGTTTAAAAATGTTTCTTCCTTGGATTTTTACAACATTAATAAACAATTTAAAAATATTGTTTTTTTGCAATTAACTCATTAAAAAATGAGTTTTCAGGAAAAATCATATAGACCATTTTTACGCAGAAAGAAATTCTACGTAAAAATAGTCCTTATAATTTTTTTTGTAGGATCAATAGTTTTCTTGTCAAATCGTGTCTAATTTAAGGCCAATATTTCACCCATGCAGGGCCCTAGCCACGCTAAAATACTTAAAGCGTGTTGTTCACAAATTATTCAAATCTCCAATAACTTTTGTTGTAATACAAATACAAATATTTAGATGTTACAAGTCTCAAATTAAAGAGCAAAGTCTAAACTTTTTGATCTAGTATATTAATTTTCATATACTTTGTTATTGTTAATTATAATAACTCTTATGTATATAAACATTTTAAAAATTGAACAAAAAAAGTTAAATGCAAATATTTACAATAATACTTGGTAAAATATTCTTATATTGTAATAATTTGATAAGAACACCGTGTAGTATAAGATCATATTTTAAAAATTTTTGTCAATGCAGCCATTAAAAAAACATGTAACTTTAATTTTTCAAAATGTATGCACTGATAAAATTTTTAAAATTTTAAACTTAAAATGCGTGTATCCCTGCTAATTTTCAAGATATCAGTATTAAAAAAATGGACTTAAACCTAATTTAATGAACTTTAAGGATGTAAAATTTATTTTTCATTTATACATCATAATTTTATTACAGTTATTTATTTATAAAAGCGCGCACAAAAAGTGTCCTTTTTAAATGTTTTATTAATAACTTTTACATGCATTAGTTTTATAAGTTGGAATTTTAAGATTTACTAGTAGAGTCCTTATACTATCGAGGTATGGCAATACATTTATACCTGGGTGTATACCTTTTATATACAATGGATTTGAAAGGTAGGTATAAGGCGCTGCTTGACCTCGAACATCTGCCGGCTGCGGCTGAATCGCGCAAGGGAGGGAAGCGCAGGCTCAAGTCTCTAGCAGTAGTCGAGCATTTCGTCCTGTACTGTAGTGATCCAAAACGAAAAATGCAGTGCGTAAAACACGTGGTGAATAAGTTTTTCATTTTAACATTATTTTCATCTTGAAGAGCATTTTGTAACTATTATTTAAGCGTGCATTATATTATTTAATCAGCATAAAGGTATATTTTAGTTTAAATTTCATGGTTTTAATCACCTGTATTAATAAACCTTAAGAGGTTATGTTTTTATTAATACATGTGACTACAGCATAACTTATAATTGTTTTAATTTATAAATAAAATGCTTTTACTTGTGTTCATTGAGAAAATGACATGATGTTGTTTGAATAAGCAACGATTCCATGTTTATTCATTTAAGAACTGATAAATAATATTGTTTGAAAAGCAATGATTTTAGGTATATCCATTGAGGAACTGATTCATGATGTTATTCGAATAAGCAATGATTCATGTACATTAATCAAGAAACTGATTTATAATGGTGTTCGAATAAGCAATGATTTTATTTGTATCCAGGAACTGGTTCATAATCAATGCAAGCAAATTATAATATAATAGGTGAACACAAATAAAATCACTGCTCATTCGAAGAATATCATATGTCAATTCCTTGATAAATACACATGAATATTACTTATTCGAATAACATTAAATACTTATTTAAAGTATTGTATATTATGCAATCCAAATACTGTAGCCATTGATCCACAGCTTATATTCCAACGAATATCTTATAAAACATGAATCTGCATCAAATATAAAAAAATATATGACTTATGAACTCGCCCCGTACCCTATGTCATTATTTAATGATGGGTTATGGAAAACCGATAAATGTGCAAACAGCTCTATTAATGTCATTTAAAATACCTGTAATTGTTGCTGAAGACATTGACATTTTAGTGTTGCTGACGGATCTCACACCGGACCATATGAAGATGTATATGATGAAACCAGAAAGAGGCGTGACTGCTGCAGCATTATATTCATCAAACAGTCTGAATGACTATCCATTGACTAAAAAAAAGTATATTATTCATCCACGCTGTAAGTGGATGCGATTCAACGCGTTTTTACGGCAAAGGAAAAAAACTTGTAGTTACATTATTTGAAAAAGTGGCTGCTCACAATGAGCACATAAGAAAAGTAGCTGAAAGTTTGGACAAAAAAAAAATCAAACTCATGATGGTCATGTACAAAAATGGCATGGCTTTCTTACTTTTCCTCTATAAGGCACCAAATGATACCACCGACGTGGATGAGTATAGATATGTATGTTTGGTAAAGACTGTAGCCAGAAAGGAAATTAAAAAAAATAAATTCTAAGCATGTAGAATTAAAATCTTTGCTACCGACTTCATATGCTGCAATGTTTAATTCAGATGCTGATAATTCAGATAATTCAAACTTCAGTTCAGATGCTGAACCAGAGTTTATTTGCAAGTGCAAAAATGGCTTTCGAATGATCTACTAGTAGATGATTGGAGTTGGATGAAAAGTAACATTTTGTCACCTATGACAAAATGACAAAACCTCCAGCCCGAAAATGTCTACTAGAGACGATATTTTGTAACTGCAGTAAATCTTCATATAAAAATCCTAATTTGTGTACTTGTAAAAGGGCAGGTCTTTTATGCTCAGAAGTGTGCGGGCAATGTAGTATCAAGACTTGCTATAATTTCCCACAATTGACATAGACGATAATGATGAGCATGAAGTTGGAGAATTTAGCGAAGTACATGCGACTGAAAATTAAATAAATGAATTTATTTTATGTACTGAACAAATTAATGTATTTTATGTAATGTGTCTTATATTTTTAATAAATAAATAAATATTACAAAATCTATAATTTTATTCTTGAAACATTTTATCGTATAAGTTAATTATATATATTGGGAAAGTATATAATTATTATAGTAATTGTGTGTGAGTGAGTGTGTGTATCCATCATTTTCTATATAAGTAACTCGATGTTTCTTGCAGTAATTATGTAATTTGTGATGTTATTCAATTTGTTTCTTCTGCAATAGTATAATTTACGAAATTATACTACTTGCAGAAAAAACAATTGAATAATATCACAAATTATATATTGTAATCAACCTCTCGCGTCACCTAATTAGGTTCCACGTTATGAGCGTCAATTTGTAAGTAAACGGGTACGTACGGTTCAAGTCCCCACTGTTGGGTTCGTTAATTTGTAATGGGACGAGTAAGTGCATCTCGTTATTTTCACACAGTATAAGCCTATTCGTTGCTATGAACGGGTATGTTCCCCTGTCTTTACTCTCTTAGGTCGTTTAATTTATTTCAATTTTTCAAATATCTCAGATATTTGGAGTTATGAGATATAATGATTTAATTAATTAATATTAACTTATCTCTCTAAAGAATATCAGTGTTAGTGTACTTGAAACTTAAATAATTAATGTGTTATTCTGTAATTTCGTTCAACCCTATTATACCTTGAAGAGAATTATGTAAAATTTTGTATTTTAACGCTCTCTCTTTGGTGTCGGAGAATTCCGCTATAAGCGCTGTAGTACCGGGGCAACGAAACTTAGAGGTTAATTCACGGTTTAGGTTAACCAATTATTCTATACTTAGTCAGTTACTGTTTTATTCCCAACTCATTAAATAATACTCCAAATGACAAGATTTTGCAACTATACAAAGGTTCTTTATTTGTTTACTTCTTCAACATTGAATGAGATATGTTCCAACTGGCATACACAAAGGCTATAGATTGCTTGAATCGATTATTGATCAGTCCGATACTTTATTTAGATTCGGTTATATAATGTGTTTTAGTTTGTAATTAATTTAATTCAGGGTGTGAAGGTTCTTGTAACTGTGGGGAAGATTAAAAATACATAGATAAGAATGCAAGATTTACAAATTTGAAGTGTTGTGTAGTTAATATGATTTATACAATAATAATTTACCAGACTAGAACGAAGCGAATCTTGTAGGCAGTTGTTTGATAACTTTACTGTCCTGGATGATTATGCCGTACGATATTCTTTCTTCGGTTTAATAAAATGGAATTCTTGTCCTGTCCACCTCGGAAATACAGCTCTCTGGATTGATTTACAGCCTGATTGATGCTCCTTCTGCAATTTCTGGATCCAAATACGTTCTTCTCTCAGTTGAAGCAATTAGTGATGTTCTGTGTATTTGAAAGGTTATGAGTTCCAGTGTAGTGTATATTATTGGTTGAGATGCAGTTAACTCTTTATATTGGGTTTAATATTGTCAACTCCTTTCGGATATGGGACAATTCAAGTCCTTCCTTGTAGAACCCAGTTATTTATTGTTTATTGTGCTATCATACTATAGCCTCGTTTGGTGAAACTGTATTGTCAAGAGTCAATAATATTATCTTTAGTATTTTGATGTATTATAAGAGTATCAAATACTTTAGTATATTCTGATTATATTAGATATTTCTTAGGTTTTTTAATCTCATCCCATTCAGATCAAAAAAGGCAATAATTGAAAATCAACAACTTCTTCATTTCCTGTAGTCCATAGCAACCCATTATTTTTCTTCCTTCTCCATGTTTTGTATATAGTGTTTATTTCATATATTTTTTGTCTATTCCTTATTAATTTGCTATCATATCGGAATATAACTTTACCGATAGTTGGTTTATTATTTTCTACATATATTCTGCTGGTTTTTTGATATGAGCCTGTTTCTTTTATATTTACTACTTTTTTCGATATCAAACGTTATCAATCGATATCATGGCATTGTGGCATTATCATAATTTGTATAAATTGAGATGGTTTATTATATATCATTACTAATTTAATGTTTTTTCCTAGCTCTTCGAACCGTATTCATTAATTATTATTAACTTATGTACCTAACCTTTATGTTATGAGTGGTTATGTAGTGTTTTTGGCTGTTAGGCCTTTTATTGTATATGGACCTATCTGTGTTTATAACTGGTGAACAACTATAGCCCTTTTACATAAATTCATACATATAATCAAATCTTAACTATTAACATTTACATAAACAATTATTCTTTTCATATCTAATGACAATTTTATCTTGATCTATGGATCACATATAAGAAAATTGAAATCTATTAACGCTAACTAGCTGCTTCCCACATCATTCTACAACAGTAATTGAATAATACATCTTGTTTCATTACCTTTCATTAACTCAACAAGTAATTGGTATAACATGACATAAACTTTATCATAACATTCGTAGTCACAAAATACTATTGTTTAATTCAAAATCCTTACTTGCTATTGCTATAAGGTAAATTATTGTTTCATTTTTTGTTTACTTTCATGGTCATTTACTTTGACAATTTCTGTACTATTCTACTTCTTACACTTCTCATCAGTATCTTATTGATTTACTTTTCACTGAACATAGATCATTAACTATAATCTAACTTACAGGTTTGTTTATTCTCGTTATTTCTACCTTGCATCCTTATTTATCTTTATCTATAATTATAAATGTAATTATTAGACTTTTGTTTTATCATGGGGTTAGATATTGACTTGCTTATTATTTTGTTAATATAATATTTATGTAACATGGATGCCAGCATTTCTGTTGCGTTACAATATATATATATTGTAATATACACGGAAATATAAACAGTTGTACAAACAAGCTACATATAAAATATTTGTTTAAAAATCATTAATTTTCTAGATATTTTAGAAAAACGTGTATGAAAAATTTTCGTGAGAATATTTTTTATATCACACACTACCTTACTAATACCACGACTTGGTTAATTTTTATTGAATCAAGATGAAAAAAAGAAAATGTAGGTGATTCCATAAGCTACATCTTTTATTTAAAGTATTTTCTTATTAGATGATTCATTTTTTAAATATTTTACAAAAACGCGTATTAAAAGTTGCCGTGAGATAACATTTTTCATTTCGGGCTGTAATAACAATCTCATAACTCGGTCAATTTTTGTCGTACGAAAAAAAAACCTTCACAAATTCATAAGCAACAACATTCATTAATTAAAAGCTTTTATTTAACTTGCTTTTCCCATCAGTCTAAAGTGGATTTTTCAAATCGAATTTTCGCATACTTCCGATGTGATAGCGACTTGAAATTTTGCATACACACTTGAATCATGTGACAATACAATATTACGAAAAAAAAATACATACATACATTTACCAATGTACAGATTATAAGTTAAATGTAGTCACATTCATAAGCGAAGTTTTATATGTGTACTACGTTATTGACAACAATTGAAGTAGTATCTGTGGAAACTCACCGGTTCCCATTTTCAATCATGCGCAAATGTGCGACACTTCCTTATAAACATTTTCAATGTTAAAACTGTCTACGTGATTACAAATAACGGTAAGTAATTTTACAATTTTACTTTGTACAAAACATTTCACTTTGAATTTTTCTCTTTTAAAATTAAAATAAATAAATAATTCTTAATATGAATTACCCTGGCTTGGTATATGGCACTATTGAAAGTTTTCGATCTCAGATACGGTCTTTTTTAGGTTAATTAATACAACACTTCTTAAAATTAAACACACAAAAATATTGATTAACAACTAACAAAAAAAATTACAACAGTGTTATTGTGTAATAGTTCAGCGTTTGTGAAAAAAATAGTTCGCTAGTATATATAGTGTCACAGGTTAGTTTATAATAACCATTAAAAATGTTTTTAATTTGATTAATATCACAATACTTTCCTTTCTAAATTCACACTCTTATATTCCTTTTTGGTTGTTTCCACTATATAATTCATTTATTATTATTTTAACAATTCACTATATAGTTTTATCACTCCATTATAATTTAACTTCGGTTCACTGTACACCTAACCCGTCTGATGTTCGATTCCGAGTCCTTAATTGTAAACGATGTGTATAACTAAAGACTTTAACCTCCAGTATCAACCGTTGGAAATATGTATGTGAAATGAAAAATGAATAATGGCAGTTGGTTTTTGGCTTCCTGTATTTACGTCAATACAAACTTACTGTGTCATCTGTACCAGCGGCCGGCAAACATTTTCATAAGGGGGGCAGGATACTTTTAGGCTTAGTGGAGCAATCAAAATAAAAATCAGTTTGGTGAAACTGTCTACGTGATTACAAAAAACGGTACGTAATTTTACTTTGTACAACAAATATATATGATAACAACGATATTGTAAACTATTGTAATTATATTAATTTTTATTTAATCTTGTAAATACTACTGTGATGTCAATGTACGAATGCAATTGTAAAATTACTGTGATCATTTAATTATATATATTTTATACAATAAAAAGGAATTTATCTATTTATTTATCTATTTCATAAATAACTGTTTATTGTTTATGTATCATTCTCTTTTCATTATATAATTTATCTAAATAAAATTTGACTAAAGTGTGAAATAAAAAAAAGTAAAAAAAAATAAAACGCTTTTATTTAAAATTAACAAAATGTTCAATGTACTAAAAAGGATAAAATAATTTATCTTATACCAAATACATGAACAACAAATGAAAATGTTTATTAATCAAAAATTTTTTTAACATTAAGTATCACTGATAATAAAAGCGTGGGCGCGTAAGGAATGATATTATACCATGTTTAAATCAATCTTCAATAAAAAAGATCTACAACTGATACTATTTGTTCTACATTTACTATCACTGATAATAAAAGCATGGGCGCTTTCATTTAGACAATGTGATCTTAAACATGAATTCAAAAATATAATTAATCAATATCAAAATGAATTTTGTATCTCAAAAATATTATAAAAAGTATTTGTTTATATTCAATGCATTGTGTATTTTTTTAATTTAAAAATATAATCCTTGACAATCCTAATTTCAACGTCCCCTCTTAATAATAGTTTGTAACGTGAAGTATAATGTTATAACTCGATTCAATGGAAAGGAATCTTCAAATATCTGCTATTTTTCCAAATTTAGTTATACAGTACTATGATTTTCTTTATAGAATGTAAATTTTGGAATTGCGCACGATTGTACTTGTAAGACAAATGTACACATATATGCACACTCTGAAAATTTAATTCCTCAATAAGCAAATAAATGTAGAACAAATAGTATCAGTTATACATCTTTTTTATTGAAGATTCATTTTAACATGGTATAATATCATTCCTTAGGCGCCCACGCTTTTATTATCAGTGATACTTAATGTTACAAAAATTTTTAATTAATAAACGTTATTTTCATTTGTTGTTAATGCATTTGGTATAAGATAAATTATTTTATCCTTTTTAGTACATTGCTCATTTTGTTCATTTTAAATAAAAGCTTTTATTTATTTTTTTTTTACTTTTTTTTCATTTTATATTTTATTTAATTAGTAGTTTGTAAGATATTTTCGAAAAATCCTTGCCACGAGAGGGAATTTTTAATTTTGCACTATCTTAAAAAAAATCATAACTCTGTTAATTTCTATTGAAACAATATGAAAAAAAAATGAAAATGCAGATTCCATAAGCAACAACTTTTATTTGAAAATTTTTTTATAAGACTATTCTTTTTCAAAATATTTCTAAAACACGCATGCACAATTTTGTTGCAAAAAATTTATTAATTTTGCAGTAAAATTGCAGTATTTTGAAATACTATAACTTAGTCAATTTTCATCGTACCAAAATAAAGAAAACACCAAAATATAGAGAATTTTATAAGGTACAACTTTTATTTGAAAAATTTTCTTCTAAAATTTACTGTTAAAAAATTATTAACAAAAAAGCAAAATTTTGGACTTATTATTGTCAATTAAAAAAATTGCAAGAAACCTACGAATTTAAACATTTTTTATATTAATATAGATGACTCCACACTTTTTTTGGGCTGAAATGACTGGCCTACATGTGTACTCATATACTTTTAAGAAACACTATTTTGTGTTTGAATCTGTACTGGTTGTGTCAGGTTTTCATACAGTTATAAACTGAACCAATGGGAACCACTTACAATATGACATTTGTTTGGATTCAATATTTGTCAATATCATAAATAACTTGACAAACTGACATCTAAAAATGACTAGACCAGACAACATCTTTGACCTAATAAATTACCCAATAGATTAGGAAATGAGTGAAATATATCTTAATATAAATATTGAAAAAACGTAATGTTTAGCATATAAGAAAAAATGTAATTAAGGTTAAGAAACTCAATTTTGTAACAACCTTAACAGTCCAGCTAGGCATCAGACCTAAGACTGCACTGGTAATAATTAGAAGTATAAAGTTATATTAAAAAATGGATAATTATGAATATAATTATATGTATTATATAGGACAAGAATGAGAAACAATGATAATGAAACTGTGAAATGACACAGTATAAACAATAAATAAAATGTAAAGTATTATTAACAATGTATAACTAAGGTGACCAGACATATTAGCCGGGACAGTCCCTTTTTTTGAGCCTCTGTCCCGTCTTTTTTTGAAGGGAAAACGGGACGCCAAAATGTCCCTTTTTTGTGGCAATGACTTATCAGTATAAAATGCTGTCAACAATATTTAATTTATCATAATGTACTCCTTTGGCTTTGTATCAGTTTGATGAAAAATTTAAAGATTACTGACAACTGACAACACAACAGCGCTGTTTATATTATCGGTATACATCTGCAACAGTGTGGAGTGAGGCTTGGGGAAGTACAGTAAATGATTGATGTAGCCGACTCGACAATTGAACTGTCTCTGCCGTTCTGCGCTCGCTATGGTAAGACGATGCCAACTAACTAATCTTAATCACTCCGTTTCAAATGAATGCCGCCAACAATATTGAAAACTGCAAACACGGCATATGCTTCAGTCGAAAGAAATTAACATTACAGTTGTGACTCTGGTATTGTGTTCTGAACTTGTGAAATACTCAAATACAGTGTACTTTTGTAAACTGCGAGTGCTAAAACGCGTGAAAATATGTCACCGCCGAAAAAGAAGTGTGTTGTTAATAGTGACCTACAGAAGGAATATCCATACATTAAAAAAACAATTTCTGACTCAGATGTTCGATGCAATAAGTGTTCATCTACTTTCAGTATAAGCCATGGGGGGCGATCAGATATATCACAACATATAAACAGTGAAAAACATAAAAGAATGGTGCGTGCAAGTGCGTCTTCTAGCACCGCATTGACAATTTTTTTTAAAGTGAAAGTTTTGGTGATAAAGATATGAAATTAGCAGCTGTTGAAGGAGCATTTGCTTACCATACTGTCCAACATAACCAATCTTTCAGATCCATGGACTGTACTTCTAAACTTACCCAATGTACTTTTGAACCAAAATTTACGTGTGGCCGTAGTAAAGCCGAGGCAATTGTACTAAATGTTTTAACCCCATTTGCCATTTCTGAACTAGAATCTGATTTACAGAAAGCTAATTTTATTTCAATAATGACGGATGCATCGAATCATAAGGACGTAAAAATATTTCCATTGCTTGTCAGGTACTTTAATCCTACTGAGGGGATTCAAGTTAAAATGCTGGATCTTAAATCTTTGCCTGGAGAAACTTCAGAAACCACTGCTACGTTTTTGAGTGAGTGTTTGGAAAATACTAACTTAAAAGAAAAAACAATCGCTCTTTGTGCGGATACTACGAACTTTAATTTTGGAGGTGTATCTAGAAAGGGCGACAACAACGTCTTCACAAAACTGAAAGGAAATTTAGGGCATAACTTACTTGGGGTTGGATGTTCTGCTCATATAATTCACAATACTATCCAGATGGCTGCTGATGTCCTTCCTATTGATATTAAAATATATTCTTATTTCTATGTGTATACTGTAAGGGTTGAAAGTCTTAAAGAATTCTTGGATTTCGTTGTCCATGACGTGTCCGTTACTTAACTAAATACCACTTTTATATTAACGACTCGGAACACAAAGTTTTTTATAAGTAAAAACATAAAGTTTTACCTTACAGCCTGAACCGGTTTTCGCATTTAAAAGGCTTCTTCAGAGGCTGCCGTTGGTAGCGCTGTCCGTCCTGTTGTGGGCGACGGAATCGAATTTCAAAAGATCGATGCTGTGTGTGTGGGGTGAGATATGTTCGAATAATGCGTGCGATTTGAATTGTGTCTGTTCGTTTAGGATGTCGTTTTTATTTGTTTTCGTGTGTTTGTATATTTCCAATTGTTCTAGAGTGTCTAGTTTTCGGCCTTTTGTGTGTACGTGTAGAATGTTCATGTTATTGTCGATGTTTTTATATGTGTGGTTTGCTTCAATGCGGTGGTTTGCAAAGGTGGATTCTGTAGTGGAGTGGAGTGCCTTTGTGTGTTCAATGTATCTCTGTTTGAAGCTACGTCCTGTCTGGCCTATGTAGAATTTGTTGCAATTTGAGCAATTTAGCTTGTAAACACTGGGTAGATCGAATTTGTTTTGTGCTTTGTGTGTGTCTGTTTTGTTAGTAGTTTTGTAAGCGATTCTGTATCCTGCTTTTTTGAATTTGTGGGCTATTTTTTCAGTTTGTTTGTTGATGTATGTTAGTGTTATGAATTTGTTGTTTTCTGTCTTTGTCTGGTTTGTTTTGTGTAGGAGTTTACTGACTATTGTTCTGTCATATCCGTTAGATTCTGCTAGATATTTTATCGTGTTTAGTTCGTCTTTGTAGTCTTTTTCATCTAAGGGGATGTTGTTAAGTCTATGTATCATGGTTCTGAAGGCAGCTAGTTTGTGTTGTATTGGGTGATTGGAGGAGTTGTGTATTAGTGTGTCTGTTGTAGTTGGTTTTCTGTATATACTGAATTTGTGCCTGTGTTCTAGTTTTTTGAATTTGTGTTCTTAAAAAATTTTGTGAATTTGTAGACCAGGAGTACAAATAAGTTTTAGGGTATAGCAAAACAAGATGGCTTGCTTTACTCCCTGCGGTCGAACGTCTTCTGACTATGTTTGTTCCTCTGAAATCATATTTTGAATCTCAAAATGAATGCCCATTTCTTATCAAATCATCTTTGAAAATCCTTTATCAGAAGCATGGCTGTACTTTCTTCACAACCAAGCATCAACTTTTCACTCTGCAGTTCAAAGAGTAGAGGGTCAAACAATTTCAGTTTTACCACAGCGCCGGGTTTCAAAAACAACCAAGAAACTTGTCACGCTAATTAAGGACAACATCTTTCTAACAAACAACCATAATATCGTTACAATATTGATTTCATAAACAAGGTCAACGACATAAAATTACAACCCAGTTACAAACTAGCCTCTTTTGACATCGTCAATTTATACACGAATATACCCGTGAACCAAACTTTGGATATTTTTAACGACAATCTCCACGATACTAACAAACTGGACACACAACTCATTAAAGAACTAATTACCATACTAAGGCTCATCCTTCAACAAAACTATTTTACTTTCAACAGGAATTACTATATTCAAACAGACGGCCTGGCTATGGGTTCACCGTTATCCGGCCTATTGGCTGATATATATCTTGATTTTTATGAAAACAAATACATCCTTAATAATAACATCTTTGCCAAATATTATCTTCTATGGCCGATATGTTGATGACACTTTCCTGATTTTTAATGGTACTCTACGCCAAATCAGTAATCTTAAAAACCATATGGGAATTACTATATTCAAACAGACGGCCTGGCTATGGGTTCACCGTTATCCGGCCTATTGGCTGATATATATCTTGATTTTTATGAAAACAAATACATCCTTAATAATAACATCTTTGCCAAATATTATCTTCTATGGCCGATATGTTGATGACACTTTCCTGATTTTTAATGGTACTCTACGCCAAATCAGTAATCTTAAAAACCATATGAATGCTGTTACTCACAATATTCAGTTTACTATGGAAACTGAAACCAACAATGAACTCAACTTTCTCGATCTTACCGTCACTAGGCGACTTAACAACTTACATTTTAAAATTTACAGAAAGCCTAACAACCACAGACGTGACCATACATGCAGACTCACACCACCCTTTCTCTCAAAAATTAGCGGCCTACAACAGTTTCATTCATAGGCTTTTGATGATCCCCCCTAAATAATGATGATTTCGAGAGTGAACTCAACATAATTAAACACATAGCTATGGCCAAGGATGGACAACATCCTTAAAAAACACAAAGCCCGTCGTTCCAGACAGACACAAGATAATACACCTAATAACAAATTCATCTCAACAACATACACCGAGCTGATGCCTAAGATCCTAACATCCACCTTAAGTAAAATAGGTTACACCGTTCCCTTTAAAACAAATAACCGTCTACGGAACTTGGTTCATCCAGTCGTTCAGACCAACACTGAATCCAAAACCGGTGTTTATAAGCTTATATGCGACGATTGTGACCGTTTTTATATCGGCCAAACGGGTAGACCTTTTATCAAACGATTCCGTGAACACACACCACACAGCCACTTTAACAGGGGTGATTTTCCCTAGAAAATATTAAATCTAATTTTGCACGGCATTTAATTTCAAGCAATCATTCATATACCAATTTCAACGCTAACCTTATGCCTCTACATGATTGTAGTAAGGGCCGTTACATGGATGCACTCGAAGAATTCGAGATATATAGAGGTCATAATAACCCCGATATATGTGACGACATAATGATAAACTCAACTTCAGGTCCAACCCACTGTATGATACTTCGCTGCGATCGCTTAAAGATAAAACTAAATAATAGTGCCCATCGACACAGTCTTGACATGCTACACGCGGTGCACCGTGTCGGTTACTAGTACGCTTATAATATGTTCATTCATTGTATTTTACGTATTTATTTATTGTGTGTTTGTTTTAATATGGATTTTAATTTATAACGAGCTCGTTTGGAGTGAAGGTCTGAAGATGGGTCATATGGCCTGAAACGCGTAACCCAGCTCAAATTACACTAGAAGTCACTTGACGGAAATTATAAGGTAAATTATATCATCAGTTTTTGAAGTCATTTCTGTGTTAAATGATTTAAAAGCTAATTTAGTTTCCAAGGGTGAAGATTGCTTCATAACATCAGCTGTCAGATCAATTCTTGGTAAATTGGAAAAGGTTTTGTCATCAGAGATTGCAAAATTTAAACAGTATGTCCATATATTTTATCAAACTGCAGCCGAATATTTAAATAAATGGATTGTACCCATTGAGAGTTTGCTGGACTACAGTTGGGTAACACTTAAGGCAGGGATACCCCAGTGGAAGGGTATACAAAAGACTGAAGATTTCATTCGCGAAGTGGCTCCTTCATCTATAATAGATGATACCGGTCTGTATGATGAGTATGTATATTAAACAATACATAACACTGAACATATTCAAAAAATGGAAGCTGGAAAGAACACCACCTAGCGACTTTTGGGTAGAAATTATTTCACATTTTAATGTGAACAATGTGCCTTATTCCAATTTTCTTAAAATATTGGAATTTCTTCTTTGTTTACCTGGAACTAACGCCCCAACTGAACGAGTATTTTCTTACATGAATGGTTTGTGGACAAGGGACAAGAACGCTCTTCCAGTACAAACTTTGAAAGCTATGTTGATTAATAAGGTGAACTTTAATCACACCTGTGTAAACTTTTTACAAAATGCTGAGTGATAAAAAGGACTTACTAAAGAAAATCCATTCATCAGCAAAATATCAATAAATGCTGCACTAATAATTCTAAAGGATTGTTTGATTGGAGTGAATTGAATACTACTACATCATGTAAGTTACACAGTATTTATTTATTTATTATTAGTTTCCAAACCTAAGTATTTATGAGAAAACAATTTTTAGCGTCCTTTTTTGTCCCTTTTTTCATTGAGACAAAGATTAAAATGTCCCGTTTTCTTGTTTTAAAAATATGGTCACCTTATGTATAACCAGTAACTGGCAACATAACCTTAAAAGAATGTATGACAAAAACATATAAACATATATTGTGTATCAAATATACTAATTGTAGAGATTCTATTATATCTGAGAGTAAATAATAGACACTTATACAAATTAAATAGATATCATTATATTGTAAGAATGTTGTACAGGTTTTAATTTTGAATAATAATGTTATAGTGTACTAGCTGAAGTACCCGTTCTACGCCCGGGTGGCAAGCATTTTTATTGGCTCATATTGATAAAGCCACGGCTGGCTATGAAGTTTAATTATTGGGCGAAAACTTCTTTGTAGACCACATTTTTGGTGTAAACTCTGTGGTCTTTCTTTAAGTTGCCTTGTTGGTCAGTTCTTAAAGACTTTTACCTTGACTTGCTGAAAGGACTTTGTTCTTGAAAATGCAACATAAAGTTGTCCATGACTGAATACTGGAGATGGCAAATAAATACCAACTGAATCCAGTGTTTATCCTTGCCTTTTGTTGATGGTCATAGCAAAAGCAAGTCTAAATGGAAACTCTTTTCGTCTTAATGTAAAGATTAAGATCAGGTCAGGGTCACTGGGTGCAAGAATAACTCTTGGAATAAATACTTACTTTGAACAAATTCATTACTTATTCATTGGATCATCAGAAATACGTATAAACATAAATTTTACAATTAAAACATATACAGAAATATAGGACAATTACAAAATATATAGACGTATCTGTATACAAAATTACAAAACATGTCAATACAATCGCATAGTAAAAACATTAAAAACTATAGGAACGGATAAAGGTATACATTCAATGCTGGTAAATATCATTTGTTTATTTACTTGTTACTATGGTAATGAATTCTGGTCTCCTATACCGATGACTGACACACTACCTACCGCGTTATATTATAGATGAGGTGAAGGAAGCCTATTTTTGTGTATTATAGAATGATAAAGTTGTAAAGGAGAATGTAATTTACTAAACTAGTGTATGAAGAGTGCCAAATAAACTGACTACTAACCAATAATAGTAAAGAAACCAATATTGTTGTTTATGAACAAATAATAAAATAGTTAGTAAGAATTTAATGTAAACCAAGAAACCCTGCATATTCTGTAGAAGATAGATAGGGGCATTATCAGATAAAAGGCATGGTTTTAATAACAATATGTATAATAAAACATCATACTGTATATTAGAATTAAAAACCAGTTGTTACATGTTATAATAATTAAGTCATTTTATTGTTAGAAGTAAAAAATAATCACAGGTACACAAACCAATGTTAGGCCTATTATAACAATTAAGAGTTTTATAAGAAATTAAGGTTTGTAATTATGATTGATATTATTAAAACGTTTATTAACAGCATAAAAACATATTTACGAAGGAGAACACAAAAGAGTGTAATAAAAATATAACTTGTAAAAATAATGTATTAGCCTAGGCCAACCGTTAAAATTGTGCATTTTATTATTAATGTACGGAAATATATCATGTGAGGTCTTGAAATGATCCGACTGAAGTAAGCAGTGCAATGCTAATAATATAATAACAATTGTAATTATCATAAGAAACTTATATTAGTTTTAAGAATTTTGTGAATTCTGATATAGAAACAACATAATCTCAAAACCAAAAACAGACGCCGTCGTTGATAATGACGTAATTATCGTTGACCGTGACGTAATTATCAACCAATTGGAATTTTATGTTTGGAGTGTGTGGACCCCACAGTAAGGAGTCTCAAAACCAAAAACAGATGCCGACAAACAGAAAATTAGAAGCAATGCTCGCATTCTTGTATCATCATCCAGAGTATTAACAACAGCTCTCCGCGTAACTATTAACCTCAAACTAATAGTATGAATCAACCAACTTCGAAGAGGTTAGGTGCCCGTGTAAACAAGAACATAACCCAGAAAAAATAAAAAAGTGTTGTGAGTTAGTGGTGACATAAGAACAATAAAGTGAATTATTAAGTGAAATGTGAATAAGAACCAGTGAATAACAAAAGGGAAGTATAGTGTAAATACTTCGAAAATATTTAACCAAACTATAAATCATAATATTGATATAACCTCACTACTTTATATACACTTATGTACAATATATCACTACACAAGAACACTAACACATTAGTAATTTTTAACCTTTTTTAATTATTATTCATTGAGTTTCATGTTATTAGAAACCTAAATAAAGTGTAGACAGAACATTTCAATTTAGATCATTACAAGCAGAGTACATAATTGTATCAATTTTAAACAAAAATATTTATTTTGAGAAAGTAATCAATGACAATTTTGCGATTAAAAAGAATTATAAACGAAAATTTTGAAAATTCAAAATTCTAATAACATGGCGTCTTCAAAAGTTCAAAATAAAGATAGCTAATTCAATGTTAAACTGCAGTTTGATTGAATAAGTCAGCATTTTTTATCTATTTGAGAATTATAAAATGTTAATAATTATGATAATTTGGTTAACTTTAAGTCACTAGCTTTAATCTTTTTGAAATTTAAAAATCTTATGGACACATTAAAGTTAGAATTTTAAAGCCTAAGAGTGGTGTTAAAGGTAATAATAAGAAAACAACAGAGTAAAAACGTTTTTCAATTAAAAATAAATCATAAGGCGGGAAAAAATAAGTTATGCATATACAAATGTCTTGATAGCGATCTGAATCAAAGTAGAGCATCAGTATCATAACAAATTGGGTCCGAGAGAAATTCGGGTACAAGAATATTTTGTAATGGGTCTAAATTTACATAAATACTATTTTTTAATTTTTATAAATAACTTAACAAGTGAAGATGAGGCCCCCATAAGGTGAGGCGATTGCCAGTGAGAGTTTCATAACCATATATGGTTATGAAGCATAACGAAAGTTTATTTATAGCCAGTGACTAACACCGCTAGTATTCTGTTGACAAAAATCAGTTCGTGGCAAGTTGAAAAGGTGATACTAAGCCCAACGAAACTTTCCAGTACTGAGGACGAGACGTATGGCGGGGAGTGGGATGAACTGGTTTCCGAGACTTCACCAAACAGAAATTGTAACGCTGAACGCCAGTTGGCAAATAACATCTAAATATGGCGGACGTGGGCAGTTCGCTCGCCGCCGGCTGAATAGTTTTCGCCTGCATAAACCGCAAATCAAAAAATGTGAATTTTAATATATTTAAAAATAAAAAACAGTGTTAGGATAAAATGTTCATTTATATCAGTGACTATTGGGAATAAATTGACAGTTCGGCCATAAAATGTAAAAGTAAAACAACAAAACAGTGCACTCACAAGGAGACGTCCCATGTGATGAAACCCTACGCACCATGAAAGGAAAGTAAATATTTCGACAATAATTAAATACTGGCTTTTCATAAAATTTTATAAGTTGAGCTCAACAAAACCTAAAAGTATGGAAGTGTGTATGATTGTGTGAGTGAAGAATATGAATATAGGCCTAATAAGAAGTGTTGAGTTTGCGTAATCTTTAATATACTAAATATCACTATAATATTGACAACTCGTTTGTGTTCCGAGTCGTCAATATTATAGTGATATTTAGTTAAGTAACGGACACGTCATGGACAACGAAATCCAAGACTTTAATATACATATTCGTATTTTGATGTAATAGTTATTGGTGATCAGTTTTACGCCTTAAGGCGGAATAAGTGTTTTCACGACCTGTTTCATGTTGTCAAAAGAAAATAAATAATGTTATATTTTTCTTGATATACACATTTTGTTATTTGTATTTGCCTATTGTTCTCTGCCGAAGTACACTAAACGACGTCCTGGATCAACCTTTACACATAAAATCAATATTCAATTAATAACTAAATACTGAACATACTTCAGTTGACGTCCGACCAGGGACAAATTTAATATTTAATTACCGAACATACTTCAGTTAACGTCCAAACAGGGACATTGTAAATTAAAGTTGAAAATTTACAATTTAGTCGAAATGGCAGAGAAGGATGCAAATACAAATATATACTGGCATAAGGATGCGAGAATATAGAGGTGGAGTCCATCTTGGACGTTACACAAGATGATTTAGTAACAACAAATGAAAATGTTAATGAGAGCGTACGTGAAATAGCAAATGTAATGGAAACGGTAGTAGCCGAGAGTAGTAAAAGCAATAATGTAGATATATTTAATCTATTATCAATGATTATGGAAAGTTTGAAGGAATTTAAAACTGAAATGAGGTCAGAGAATATAAAAGTGATGCGTGAGATAAATGCAAATAGCGTAGAGTTAAAGTCAGATATAAATGCAAGTAGCGTAGAGTTAAAAGATAATTTGAACACAAGTTTGAATGAATTTAAAACTGAAATCAACTCAGCGATAAATGAAATAAATAATAGATTTAACAAACAAGCCGAGAAGTTAGGAGACATAAATAACGAATTGGTGAATATAAGAAGCGAAATAAAAATGAGTAATTTAAGTATGAATAACCAATTTAAAAGTATAAGTGAGAGTTTTAATGGAGTGAGTGAGAAGTTTGTTGAATTAAATAATAAACTAGAGAAACAGAGTGAGATTATTGTTGATTTAAATGGAATAACTCCTATTGTAGTCCCAAGCCACGTGTTTGTTAACCAAATATACTGTTACTCACCGTCTATGGCCTTTCCGTGATGTTAATAATAATAGTCGTGATAACGTAGTACGCCGATTTCAGAATATTAAAACACAATTGCATAAGACCATTCTGCATATTAGATTTAATAAAGCATGTTTGAAAAATAAGGTTATTCCAAATTACGCTATTATAAAGTTTAAAGGCTCGTCTATTGCAGATATGAAAGCTAAAAAACATGCAGAGATTTTTAGAATTAAAGAGGAATTGAGGTCGTTATATATTAAAAAATCACTTCTTAATTCTAAATTGTATGGAGCACACTTACAACTACTTAATAACATACATCCAGCTGCACTAGATCATTATCTGGAATTTATAAACAGTACGATAGAAATAGTTGTTTACAATATGCGTACGACGCAGCTTAACAAGTTACAAAGGTTAATAGACGATCAAATACCTAAAACCAGTAATACTAGTTGGAAACACGTATTCCATACACGACTATGTAATTTGACTTCGATTGAATTAAATATTGATGAAGAAAATCTTTTAAATAAAGGATTAAAATACAATCTCACATTACATAAGCCGAACTTCAACACAAGGCACATTCTAACTGAAGTTGCTAGTGCCGAAACTGTGATTAAAGCAATTAATGAACAAAAAGAACAAGATGAAGCACGGTTCATAATAAATAACAAATTTAACAAAATTATACGTAACCAACTTAACGTACGTTCTCCTATTCCTTCTATGACCAATTATAATGCCGAACGTAGGATTTTAAAAACATTAAAGAAAAAACTATCTGACGATCACTAAGGCGGATAAGGGTAACACCCTGGTTATTATAAATAAGAATGATTATGACGATAAAATACGCGATTTCATTGCAAATAATAATATCACCCTGCTAACCTCTGACCCCATGGATTTATATGTAAAACGTCTTAATCGTAGCTTAAATACGTGTACACATCTCTTTGATGAACGTACTAGACGATCTTTAAAACCAATTAATTCTAAAGCGCCTGTTTTATCAGATCTGCCAAAGCTTCACAAGGAGGGGATTCCTATTAGACCACTAGTAAATTTTACCACTGCACCCAGTTACAAAACAGCTAGAAAATTAGTGAGTATATTAAAACACAATTTACATTTGAATAATAATCGAAGTTTGATTAATAGTTGTGATTTCGTTGAAAAAGTGAAAGACCTGATGATTGAACCCCACTATAAACTTATTTCTTTTGACATTGTGAACTTGTATACAAATGTACCGGTGAGTGAAACCTTACGCCTATTA